>OMLP01032469.1:0-11579 GCA_900302685.1 Spondyliosoma cantharus | reverse complement strand
GCTCGGTTGTCCGGATCAGACGGCGCCGCCCTGTCACCTTCTAACATCCTCTGCAGCCTCTCTGAGTGTGAACACTCGGGTCAGTCGCACACAAACACTGAACACACAGTTAATGTTGTGTCTGGATCCATCCTGCTGTCAAGCTTTTAGTCCTCTCATTAAATAAAGGCTAGCAGGCTAGGCTAACCAGCTTTTATTTGATAAGTGAAAGCTAGTCAGCCTAGCTAGCTGCATGTAGCGTCAGCCGGCTGTCGTTAGCAACAGTCCTTATTTTACATTATGAGCTGAAATCACAGATGACACCAACATTTTGAACCAATCAAATTACAGTTCTGGACAATTCACAGTAACATTCGGAACAAAATGTGGATGGTATTTAAAAACCCAGTACATGTGATAAATGATTAGCTGTTTTAACATGTACCTGTCCTGTACCTGTCCCCGCTGTCCACCAGGTGGCGCTGTGTTCAGGGTCCCAGTCTGCCTGCAGCTGACAGAAGAAGACCTGGAGGCCAACAAACTGGACCCCAAAGAGGTTTTCACTTCTAATTCTGTCTTATCGTTTGCAGTTTCTGCTCATCAGTCTCTGCAAACTGTCCACATCTGTTTGTGTCTCTGCAGGTTGACAAGAACTTGAGAGAAAGTTCTGATGAGAACTTGATGGAACATTCACAGAAACCGTTTGGGTCCACAGAGCAGCACACGCTGCTGTACCACCAGATACTACAGACTGCTGAGGTACTTCTACTGTCACTACACAGTAATGAGGTGTTAGTACTACCGAAGAGCTTCTGTTGTAAGATCTGCTGCTGTCGTTCCTCCAGGCGAGTCGTTCCACTCCTCAGGGTGAACTGGGGGAACCTCCCTCCTCCATCCACCCCCTCCCCAAACAGCAGAACCTGCCCCAGAGGCCCACCAGCCTCCACCTGCTGCACAAAACCAAGGAGAACACTTCAGCTGCTTCTCGACTGAAGCTGGGAAAGCTCAAGTCAAACCACAGACAGGTACAACACCATGTGACCTGATCTCACCTGATCATTCACCCGAAATCAAATCAAATCTGTGATTATTAGTTTGTTATTCAGACGTCTTCTCTGTTCTTCAGTCAGCAGCACGGTCGATGTTCTGAAGCTCGTACCGGATGTCTTACAGCTAGCATAGGGCTATTTGTAGCCTAAAGTTTCGGCTAGCCAAGTGCTAGCATCAGCTGTTACTGATCAAGTCACTAATCCAGACCATAATATGTTTCAGGTGGAGACCGGCGTTGCTAAGATGAACACGGTAACAGTGGCCTCGGCTGTAGAGCCTCACACGGTGACCAACAGCACCAACACTAGAGCCAGTGTCACGACTGGGAACCGAGCCCAACCAGTGATGGTGGTCGCCAACGGCTACAGCGCGGGCGTCCCCACCCTGGTGACCAATGGCATCGTAGGCGGAGGTCGGACCAATCCAGCAGGGCCACAGCTGGAGGACGAGGACAAGGTGGAGAGAGGCACGATGGGAGGAGAGGACAACTGTATGAACCCGCTCAACTTCAGCCCTGATGAACATGAACCACTGCTGAGGAGAGAACAGCTGCCAGCTGAGAGCGAGCCTCCTCCTCCTCCTCCTCATCAGTCCCGACCCGCAAGCATCCTGTCAGGACGAGGCTCGAACTCCAACAACAACAACAACAGGATACCGCTGGGATCAGACGTCAAGATCCAGAGTTTAGAGGCGGAACCCAAACCTGAGCAACACTTGGTCGGTCAGCAGATCACTGGATCCACAGTTACTGCTCCAGTTGCAAATCAGGAAGATCAAGTTCTGCTTTCTGGTCCAGCAGGAGGCGCTGACCAAACAGTGCAGGCCCCTCCCACCCGCCAAGATGGAGGTCAAGACTCAGGAACAGGTCCATGTGTCCAGAGAGACCTTTGTCCAGAACCAATATCTACCAGAGGCCCAAAATCTCATCTGGACCCCGGCTGCAGAGGTCCAGATCCTAGCTCTGCTCCGAGCTCAGAAACTTCAGCTTCAAAAGCACAAGAACTGGACACCGAAACCTCAAAATCGTCTTCAAAGACCCTGGTTCCCCCGACCCGCCATCCAGAAATCCAAGCCCTAAAACCTGCAGATCCAGAAGCTTCACCTTTAGAGGTTCCAGCTTCTGAAAGTCCAGCTTTGGAATACCAAGAATCAGAAGCCACAGCTTTTGCAGGAGCTTCTGCTCCAGAACCTGCAGCTCTACAAGGTCCAGTGTCAGATCCAGAACCTGCAGCTCTACGAGATCCAGTGTCAGATCCACAACCTGCAGCTCTACGAGATCCAGTGTCAGATCCACAACCTGCAGCTCTACGAGATCCAGTGTCAGATCCACAACCTGCAGCTCTGTTGCGACCCCAGACAGGATCAGCCAAAGCCAAGAGGCCTGAGCGTCCGTGTTCTCTGGACCTGTCTTCATCCTGCGTCTCCTCAGGTGAGCAAAGATTAATACTCAGATCTATGGTTCTGATGGTTCTGATCACTTTGGTTCTTTAGTTCCTCCAGATGAAATATTCTCTTCTTTCTTCCCTCTCCCTGCCTCAGATTCTCTGACCGGCAGTCTGAGCGCTTCAGGAGAGAAAATAAAACGTCGAGTCAAGACTCCGTACACCGTGAAGAAATGGCGTCCAGCCTCATGGGTCGTTTCCACGGACACAGCTCTCGACGCGGACTTCGAGTTCAACAACAGTGGCAGTAGCAGCAGCCAGACCCAGTTCTTCTCTGGTCCCCAAAGAGCGGGAAGCTTCGGCACCCCCAAAATCAATCAGTCCAAATCCAGCATGGCTGTGTTTTTGGTTGGAGGCGGAGCGACGGAGACCACGACCTCTGAGCCCGACGGGCTGACCTGCTTCTGAAGGGTTCTGTTGTTAACAAGCAGATTTATGTTTCACTTCTTTCGTCTTCCTCTTCTTTTGTTGTGGTGATTTTTACTGCGTGCGCCGAAATTCAGCCTGACGAACTCAAACCTTACGCTCCATCTGAGGACCAGGAGAGGAACCACAAGACTGAAGTCACGTCTGAGAGATCAACTACAGGAACTGTTGGAAACCAGAGTTCAGATTAATGTTGCATCTGAACTTTCATGACTCAGCTGGACTCAGTTCTGAAGGACAGTCGCTGATGTCCAAAATATCTTTGTGTCGGTGGTGAAACGAAGGGATTCACTGACCGTCTGAATGATTGGCTCCTCCTCTGACGGCCTCGTGGTCGGCAGCTCGTTACCCAGTTGCTCAAAAACTGGTTGAATATCGCTTCGATCCCACCTGAGAATTCAGAAGCTCTTTAAAGGTGTTACAGCTTGGAAACTGCTAACGCTAGCTAGCTAATGTTAACGCTGCTAACGCTAGCTAGCTAACATCAGGGCAGTGTGCCGGGTGCATTTTACTGTTTGTGACAAGCGTTGTTAGAAACTGAACCGAGATAAACAACACAATCATTCTGGACCCGACAAACATTTTAAAATGATTAATTCACAATCAGAATAATGTTTTGTTCTTTTATTCTGCAGCTCTGGAGATGTTTTATTTTTACTAAATGATTTGTCGACACAAAGATGTTAGAATATGACCTTAAAGTTCCCATGAAGTCAGAATCAAAGTTTTATCTCACATCCTGTCTCTAGATTTCACCTTCAGATCAGAATCAGGACAAACGCTCGTTTGGAGACAGTTTTAATGGTTCATTTTAAAGTTTTTAATTTCCTAGAAAACATTTTAAAAATGTTGGTGAAATCACTTTCTGAAGTTTTACTGATGTAAACAGAGGCGAACATGAGCCTCAATGATTACTAATATTGTTATATATAATTAAAAAATAATAAATAATAATTTAAATTATAAATAATTACTGCACAAAAGCAAAACTTTTTAACTTTACTCACCGATTAAGGAGAAACTGGAGTTACAGTACGAGGTAGTTTCATGATGGATGTTAGCTTTGTTGCTAATGTAACCGCTAACTGCTGCTACTGTCGTTGCCGTTAGTTTGGCTAACCGTGCAGCTATGTTAGCGTTCCTGTTTACTCCAGGAGCCACAACGGACATAAAACCACCTCAGCACTTTGTTTCCTGTTCTGTTCTCAGACGCTTTGTTGTTCTGGTCCGGTCCGGTCCGGTCCGGCCGTTAGCAGATAGTTAGCTCCATGCCACGTAGCGTGACACACTTTCAGCGCTATTAGCTGAACAGAGGTCAATATCTGCGACTCGTCCTCACGAGCCTCCTGTTTTAACAGCAAGCACATTAAAGCAGCACGAAGCACTCGGGTCTCTGTTTCATGGGAACTTTAACAGAGTTCTGGAGGATCCGTTGTGATGTTTGAGCTTCTGCTACGACTCTGCTGGTCGCTGGTGTCAGTGTGACATCACAGACCGTCTGAGTCCAGTTAGACTTATTGTTTAAAGCACTTTAAGCAGCGTTAGTGTTTAAAGGAACTAACAAACCATATAAAGAAACCTCGTCCCGTTGGAATAGTGACAGTGATGCTTGTGTAGTGATCTTGTCTGGTGTCTTTGTGCAGTGTTTCAATGATTTAAAGGCGTTTTTGCTTTAAATCGTTTCTCCAGCTATGCAGTCAGCTCATGATGCCTCCTGCTGACGATCTTTATTCTTCTAATTTGCACTTTGTTTTATGAAGTAGTCTCAACTGCCTTGTGAGGTCTGCTGTGACCCCCATGTTCGGGCTGGAAGGGAAGAGGAAGTCGAGCAGATAAAGAACATTTAGAGGAAAGAGAAAAGCCACGTTCCTGCCGAGTTCATCCAACCATCAGCCTCGTGACCTGCGCGACCTCGGCCACATACAACCTGCTCAGGTACCTTTACAACACTAACGCAGCGATCGCAGTTTTATTCTTATTGAAAGATGAGCAGAAGATCAAGAAGAGGAGAGAAAGAAGGTGAAGAGCAGATTTGATCCAACGGACAAAACTGTCCTTCGAACATCAGTGACGCTGTTTCATCGACACGTTGAGCGACATCACAGTCGGATGGTTACTGTAGATTCAGAGTCACCAGTTCATCAGGTAACGAGGTCTGAAAGTGTTGGAAAGAAACTGAAGTTGTGAATGAAAGATGCTCTTTGGAAACCTTCTCATCATAACGACCCTCATCAGCAGCAGAGTTGACTCACAACGAGCCGCAGCACTTTATTTCAGCATAACCACATTTATTTAACCTGCCGTCCACCAGGTGATGAAGAAAATGTCTTTAAGTTCAGATGAATGAAATCCAAACACGTGAAAGAGACATGCTGTTGAAAAAGTGTTTCATTACAACTTTATATTGTCATGTCTGCATTAAGTAGCTGTAGTAAAAAAAGTTTAAACATCCAATTTTCTGAATGGAGTTTGGTGTGTTGTTTTTTAAACAAAGTGATGTTGGTGAGATGAAGAACCAGAACTGAAGAAACTAACTTTTGCTCCATTTCTTACTTTTTTAATGCCACTTTTTTATTTTGAATTTTCCAGTGAGACGAACGTGTAACTGCTCCTTTAAATGTGCAATTTAACTTATTAAGTCTTTATTGAGCCTCTGGCACTTTATCTGTTCTGTCTGCTGTTTATTTCACATTAACTCTCACTGACGACGTGAAGATCATCCTGATTTACTTCTATTGAATTTGTAGATGCCTTCTGAACTGTATTTCTTTTTGTTATTTTTGTATTTTCTACTGTTTCTACTGTTTTTAGATATGCTGATGTGAACATATCGATGTGATCTGACAATTATTTGTTTTAAAAGAAACGTGTGACGACGTGAACACGCACAGATTAACAGTTCAGGGGGCTGAAGGCAGCAGAACAAAGGCTGAACTGTGTGAAAAGAGAGAAATGACACAACAATTATTTACCACACACACACAACTGAGGGCTGGTTGTTAGCTAGCTCCGGTTACCTGCTTTTGCCTTAGCTAGGTCTAGGTAGCTAGGTCTAGGTTAGCTAGGTCTAGGTTAGCTAGTTCTAGGTTAGTTAGCCTGCTTATTAAATCTGGGCACATTTTCATCCACTCATGTCTTTGTTTTGACTTTATTCAGTCACATCTCCTTAAAAATAACTTAGCCTAGCGTCTGAGTTCAGATTTAGCCTCCTGCTAACTGGCTGAGGGTAAACACTGAACTGAAGATGACAGCAGCGTCACACACCGGTGGTTATCCCTTTAAAGTCATTTATTGTAGCTTATATCGATGTCATAATGCTCAGTGAAAGCATCTACATGTCTACATTTATCCTCCTGCATGAACTATCACACCACTGAAATGTTATTTACTGATTTCTGACGCTGTCGACGCTCATCAGCTGTAGATCTGTTTTTTGTAACTCTGCCTGATCATATCCGAGTGACTGTACGATGTTTGGACAGTACAGCTGCAGTATACAGACGCAGGCTGAGAAGGAGTCTCTGCCACAGCCAACATGTATATTGTAGATAAAACATTATCCGTCTGGGTCCTGACGATCCTGGGATGTTTGAATTTCCCTGTTGTTGAATATATTGTGTATTTCTTTGGCTATCCATGTGTATTTATGTACGATAGTTTTCCTGTAGTGTAAATACTCTGATTACATTATTACACATTGTATACTTTCATATGGGACCAAGTAGCACCGCTGTATCCTGTCAGTGTTGTGTTCAAAGACAACAGACCTTCCTGTTCACACACAGCATGCTGTACAAACCTACAGACTATAAATATAACGAGATTCATCCAAACATGTTGTTAATCCATGTAGAGGAAGCATAAAATATCATAAGCTTAAGTTCATCATTGAAAAAAGCGCAAAGCATTCAGTGTGTCAACGTGTTTATTCATGACAATAAATCATTTTCTTCCCTATTAAAGCTCTTTGTGGTGATTGTAGCTGCAGTCAGGTGTTAACGGACAGCTTACAGCTTACAGCTAGCTGTAGTGGTAGAATAGTGTCAGTAGCAACAGAGACAGATGCTGAATTATAGACTGGATCCTCATTATTGATCATCTATTACCATGTGTTATATAGAAGGTGGATACATTTGGTGGGAAGCAGGAGAAATTAAAGCTGCAGATTTTTACAGGGAGTTTGGTTTGACATTCCTTCAAACATGACTGGTGAGGGATCAGTTCTTATTGTGATATATAAGAACAATATTAACCTGAGATGATCATATCTGATGTGGAAGAAGAACAATGTTAAAGTGGCAGATTATTAAATGCAGTTTTGAATGATGCTCTGAATGATACTTGGTTATTCTGTACTGGAGGGATATTTTCCTTCCCAACGCAAATAAAGATGTGAAATCAAATAGATTACTCTTCAGTTTGGCGCGTGTCACTCTCCCACGTCACAGGTAGTTTGTCTCTGTGACATTAGTGCCTGAGAAATCAAACTCCAGATTCCATTTTCTAAAACTGCCTGATGAGCAAAGAGAGCGCCGAACTCCAGAATCCATCATTCCGATCAGGTGAAGTGTTCCACGTTATCACCTGTGAAGGCTGTAGATGTTGAGGCACGGAAATGTTAAAAATGCTAGATTTTTGAATGGAGTTTGGTTTGAGGCGTAAAACGATTCTGCGGGTGAGACAACAGCGCCGCTCAGTGGCGCCAAACACAAAGTACAGCTGTTCTCTTCTGACGGTGTCCGCAGAGGGTCAAAACAGGCGCCTTAAGATCCTGCAGGGAGAAAAACGCGATGCGTGTTTGTGGTGAGCGGAACCGGAGGGAGGCGACAGACTGAAGACGAGGTCCAGTAGACTCGGTCTCATGTTCTCCGCTGATTCAAGTGTTTGAGCCGCTCAATGGATCTCAGTCTGCAGATAGCACCGAGCAGTTAGCGGCTGTTAGCATGTAGCAACCGGCAGAGCTTCTAACTGGACGGCACCATTCAGCATGTTAGCTTCATGCTAACATGTCAGTTCATCACAGCCGAATAACAACATGATTTAATATCCTGAGATTAAAATGTTCTGGTTCACTGAGAGGAAGCAGGTCGTCCTCTCTCACACACTGATTGATCAGAAGCATAAATGTATCGAACAGTTTCAGGATTCAATTGATTTTGACGTGATTGTAGAGAAACTTCTACCTGAACCTATCAGATTGTAGCAGCAGTCAGGTGTGAAGTGTTGTAATTGTGTTTTTTAATACACAAAATCACACAGAGACAGATGCTGAATTATAGACTGGATCCTCATTATTGATCATCTATTACCATGTGTTATATAGAAGGTGGATATATTTGGTGGGAAGCAGGAGAAATTAAAGCTGCAGATTTTTACAGGGAGTTTGGTTTGACATTCCTTCAAACATGACTGGTGAGGGATCAGTTCTTATTGTGATATATAAGAACAATATTAACCTGAGATGATCATATCTGATGTGGAAGAAGAACAATGTTAAAGTGGCAGATTATTAAATGCAGTTTTGAATGATGCTCTGAATTGATAAAAAGCAAAAATGCACTGAATCCTTTCAGGATATTCAGGAAGTATTTTGACGTGATTGTAGAGAAACTTCTCAGCAGATGTTATTTTCATCGTACAGTTAAAATAAATCAGAGTGTTTCTGACAGATGTGGGTTTAAATGACACCACATCGATTTCATTATATTTACTATCTTTTGTTTACGTCAGGTACGAATTCATTTAAAACAGTTTGTTTTATTTTGTCGTAGATTTAAAGTTAAAGTGTCCGAACACTCAGAGCAGTGAGATGTTATTGATCAGTGATCAGAACATGATAGATACTGACCTGCTCTACGGTTAAATCAAAGTTAATACATTAGATAGATTAGATCAGTCTTTGAATTTAAACTTTGTTTGTAATCATCAACTATCTGCTTCATTAGAACACAGTTGAGTTATTCTTAGTTCTTATTTATCAGATCAGATCATTTGTTGCCTGTATGACATTTATTTATGAATTTTGTGTCCGAGACTGAAAATCATCTCTGTGTTTTGAATGAAGGAGGAGATGATGTCACACAGGTGACTCCAGGGCCGTTACCGTGGAGATGGATGCAGACAGAGACAGTGATGTCTGCCGTCCTGAACCTGAGCAGGTGAGTCAGACTTATTATAACATTCAGTCTGTGATCTCCTCAAAATGTTCAGTGTAAATACGACTGAGACACTGTTGGTTCTGGTCCGGCTCAGCCCGCCTCAGTCAGGCAGTTTTAAGATATCTCAGGTGTTTTTTCAGAGTCGGCTGCAGATTGGTGACATTTTCACTTCTTTTCACGTCTGTACAATCGAGTGGATGATTAATATTAAATAACTTGAATCTGCTGTCAAAAACTCTTCGTCACGTATCAACAAGTTGTTTTTTTAATCTTATTCCAAAAGTCTGTGTGAACGTGAATCCAACACAGAACGTCTTTCTTGTAGATTAATAAAAACACAATCAGGAACTAGGCTAACAGAGCTAACAGAGCTAACAGTTGTCCCCGACTTCCAGTCTTTGTGCTAAGCTAGGCTAACAGAGCTAACAGTTGTCCCCGACTTCCAGTCTTTGTGCTAAGCTAGGCTTAAGACAGCAGATAAAGTCTCTGTTTCTTATTGATTTTTCAAAGCGAGCAGGATTTCCATTTCCAATCTGTCAATTTTGTTTCTTTTTTCAGTTTTAGTGAAACTGCAGGTGAGAAAATAAAAGTTGTCTGATTTTTATGAAACAGTTTGATGTTCAGGTAAATTCAGCTTGTGAGGCCTCAGCTGATCTCAGTAATGTGGATCAATAATCAGACTGATTGGTTTGTGGATGGATGACCTCCAGTCTGCAGATCCTGCGTCAGACCTGCTGCTTGGCTCCGCCTCCTCCCTTGTCTCCCCTGCTGCACTAAGCCCCGCCCCTCCAGCTGACTGGCTCTGCCCACTGTCAGAAATCACTGTAACCACGGAAACAAATGCTCCCACTCCTCCTGAAACTGACCCCGCCTCCTCTGTGGCATCACAGCTGCTGGCTCCACCCCCAGCGCCGTGTCAGAGTCAGCTGATCATCGTGGAGCAGCGAGGTGAACGTGTGGTGAGTGACGCTTCTGTTACAGCAGTTTTTAGATGATGTATAAACAGTTTTATATTGTTTATCTTTTTTTCCTTTCAGGTGATTGTGACAGGCCAATCAGAGGGCAGAGAAGTGTTTGTCATCCCATCCAATCAGCTCTCAGGATCTCAGCTGGCTGTGATCTCTGGTTGCCCAGCAGGTATAGAGCTGATGATGTCATCAGACCTCACCTGTCATGTCAGTCAGAGTTGTTGATTAAGTGTTTGTGTTTGTTGTGTAGGTGCTGTTGTTAACATCCCGGTTACCACGGTGACGGACTCCAACAGCTGCAGTCGACCCGTCAGCGACCCGACAGCAGCCGACAGGTGTTTCACCTGTTCAGTCCTCCGTATCCCACAATGCATTTCATGTTGGTCACTTGTTAATTAATTCAGGAAGTGATCACATGACGTGTGTTTAACTGATCCAACCACTGAACCAGTGACATCAGCACCAGACTCCCTTAACAAATGTGTCAGTTTAGTGAGTTGTTGAGTTGGAGACACTTTATAAACTCTGTGAAACTCTGTCTCTGACTCATTCTGCATTATTTGGACCTTCTTGTTAATTCAGTAAATTTTCTACATGAACTTCTTTCTGTCTTTGAGTAGAAACATGGAGTCTGTTTGTTTATACAGAGCAGGAAGTGACAGCTGTGTTTTGTTCCTTCAGTCTGGATGGTTCTGCTCCGGTGAAGCCGCCGCCCTCTGGCGCCCCCTGCTGGGCTCTGAGACTACGTGACGCTCAGGTCAGTATTAACATTTATAATCATGTTTATTGATTATGAATCGATCAGACGTGACCTTCTTCCTCCTCTGCTGTCAGTAGAAGTTGGGAGACTCCTACAGAGGGTTCTGCTGCTCGGAGGCGGAGCTGGAGGCCATGTTGTTGCTCCACAAGCGGCAGACCGGCTGTGTGTTCGGGACTCGTCAGTCTCCATCTGTGGACAAACCAGCGACCAGACTCATGTGGAAGTCTCAGTACGTCCCGTATGATGGCATCCCGTTCGTAAACGCAGGTCGGTACTGGTCCAGTTTGTTCTGTTTCAAACTGCTAGCTGTGTCTCCAGCAGTCGGCTCAGACGGAGTGTTTAAAGTAACGCTGAGCCGGCGCTGTTTGTTGCAGGCAGCAGAGCGATTGTGATGGAGTGTCAGTTCGGACCTCGCAGGAAAGGACTGCAGCCACACAGGACCTGCGAACACACACCTGAGCTCTCATACAAAGCTACCTGTCCTGCCAGGTGAGCTACACACACAACAAGTACACACACGAGGACTCTCTGAGCGTCGTGCAGTGACTGTCGTCTGTTTCAGGATCTACATCAAGAAAGTTCGTAAGTTTCCAGCGTTCAGAGTTCCCACAGAGCCGACAGCCGACAGGAGGACGGTGCGACAGGAGCAGGAGAAGTCTTTCCAGAGTCTGAAGAACCAGAACCTGGAGGACGGAGGAGTCATCAGGTCCGACAGGAACTTCACCAGCTCCACCTTTGTTTCTTGTTCTTCACCATGTTTGAACCTGTCTGTCTCTGTAGGTTCTACCTGCAGCTC
>OMLP01032462.1:1692-41739 GCA_900302685.1 Spondyliosoma cantharus | reverse complement strand
ATACAAACTCAAAGAAACAACAAAACAAAACAAATGAGAATGAGAGATGATCCCTCTTCTCTCTCTCTCTCTCTCTTTCTCTCTCTCTGTCGGCTCTCTCTCGGCTCTCCTGAGAAGATGGAGAAAAGAAAAAGGGACAGTCATTGCTTGTTCATGATCGCTCGAGAATGGTCACATTTCACTTTTTCTGTCATACTGTTTCTGAGCATCAGCTTTCCCTTTTGTTGAGTGCAAGTCATGCATAGGACCCTCACAGGCTTCTTATAGGGTACTGTATGGCTACTATTGCCTATAGGGCCTGGGCCACTTTTCTTTTTCTTTTTTTTTTTTAACACCACACGGTTGTATGGGTGTACAGTAGTCGACTTAAATGGCTTCTGACATAACCCAGGATGATTATATATGATCAAATCATTAATATTTCATGTTTAACCTTAAGCGTCTGGGTTAAAGTGACTCCAGCAGTCAGCCATGCGCACACAGAGAGGAGCCCACACACTGTTGCACTCGTGAAAATGTGCAGCAAAAAAAAAAAAAAAAAAATCAGCCTGCACATCTACATTCACATGGGATATGTTTAATTTCCTCTAAGGGGTTAAAAAAAAGAGAGATTGATGACAGCCGCCTCTCACTTATCCACCATCCCCTGCAAATGAAGTCCTTCCCTCCCGAAAAAAAAAAAATGTTAATTGCAGGCAACAACCAGAACGTGTTATCTTGAGAAAATCATTTATTATAATAAAAAAAAAAAAAAATGGGGGCCAACACGGGCGTTCAGTGTCACCGCATGTCCACGCACATCACGCTTTTGCAAACCGAGGCCACACGCTTTCTCCACTCACAGCCATCGACCCACTCTGCGTGGATTATTCAATTGGCGAAGCGTTTTAGAAAATTTGCAAAGTTTGAGACGTGTTTTTTTGTTTTTTGCAGGAGGGGAAGTCTTGCAATATGACCCAGGGGGTTGTGGCTCTCTTTTCTTTTTTTTCTTTTTACAGGCCACGGCCACTCAACTATAAATCCCCGTTATATTTTTTTTCTTTAAATGAGGCCAGTGGCTTTTTCCAGGAGCGCGCGGTCCCGGTTCCGTGTTCTAAAATTCGGTCAAGTTCAAGTGCACGTCGCGATGTCCAATCAGCACATCTGCAAAAGAGGAGGAAAAAAAAAAAAGAAAAAGAAGCAAACCCCACTAAAATCGCTATTTCCCCGTCTCCATCGAGCGCCTTCCGCTCTCGGGGCTTTCACGTTATTGTTCGCATAAAGGTTACCCTTCCTGTGCGGCTACTAGTGCCGGGTTAAACGGATTTAAAAATGCGTGAATCGCTGTGTGTTCGTTACCCGATTTTCCCAAGTCCCAGGCCTGACCCTTTTTGTCTCGCTTGCCTCCCGGAGCCTCCTTCCTCTTCTCTCCCCGTCCTCCACCTCCCCAGCCGGCCAGCTCTCTTCCAGATGCACCGCTCTCACTGCAGGGGCCTGCAGACTGTCTGCCGGCTGCCGCAGGGTCCTAAAGACTACCCTGCTCAGCACCAACACCGCGGCGTGCACATAGTGTGGCAGGGGCATGGGGTGAGGGTGGTCTGAAGCAGAGGCGGAAGCAGTTCTCATGTCCTGTACTTGAGTAAAAGTAGCAAAATCACAGTTTGGAAATACTCCGTTACAAGTAAAACCCATGCATTTGAATGTTTTACTTAAAGGATGAGTTCACCCAAAAATGAAAATGCACTCTTTATCTGCTCACCCGCATGCCGATGGAGAGTCCCATGATGTTTTTCTGCCCCCCCCAAAAAATCTGGAGCCTCAAAGAGACACAATGTTGCAGCATTGACAGCTGAAGTAGATGGGGACTGGTTTTTAAAACAAGAAAAACAATGGGAAAAATGCATAAAATGTCTCCGTGCAGCTTGTCCAGAGTAATCCAAATCTCCAGAGATCCCAAATTGATTAAAAAAGATATGGTTTACACCCTCAATGTGCTGAACTCAAGTACTCACTTCAGACAGAGTGCTAGCCAATGCTTGTAGCTTAGCAGCTACGGTCAAAAATGTTTTAAAAGGGTGTAAACAACGACCTGGATTACTCCAAATGAGCTGCATGGAGCCATCTTACGTTTTCTATTCAGTTTTTTTTTTTTTTATTGTTTCAAAACAAGTCCCCATCCACTTCAGTTGTTTAGGAGAATGCTGCAACGCTGTTTTGCTCCAGAACTGTTTCGTAGACTACGCAACTTCTCCCGTCCTTTCCATCGGCATAAGGCCGAGTAGATAGTGACTTAAAATGTCATTATTTGGCTAACTTATACATGTATCTTATGCTATTGGATATTAACTTCTGATGCATGCATGTGTTCTTCACTTCAATGCTGAAGCTGGTAAAGGTGGTTTAACTGCTTTTTATCAAACCAAATCTGCAGAGTAACTTGTAAGTGCTGTTGTCCAATAAATGTAGTGGAGTGGAAAGAACAATATATGTCCCTGAAGTAAAGTACAAGTATCTGCACAAGTACACTACCTGAGAAAAAGTATTTAGTCACTCTCCATCACTGCGTCAGAAACTGATTTAAGTTATTACCACGGACCCCCCTTACATAAACATGCATTACGGTCTCTATGATATTCTATATGAATTCCTCTCAGGAGACCAGTGGCATGAAACGCTGCAGATGTGCCCTTTGTTTTATTTTTATTTTCAAACTTTGAGGGCCAATTTTACATCAGTTAGTCAGTAGAGATATAGACAGTAAACATGGGGGATGCTTCAGGATCTGTATTCAAAGGTTTAAACATTAGCTCCCACTTACATGCCATATATTTTAACTAATGTTACACCTGAGATACACTCGAGTGCCCCAGGAGCCCCATAAGTAGCTCTCTAACCCCTCTTATGTGACCTTAGGGGCAAAAATAAACACTAGAAAATAAAAATCCTGCCTTGTTCTTAAAAGTGACAAAACAAGCAGGCATACGAGGGGTATAAACTAAAGCAAGCGACAGCTTTCGTGTTTCAAAATGATATCTGCATGGTCCTTATGTACACATGTTAGCTCATTAACTCTTAACAAATTAGATTTACTCAAATGAAGAAAAAAAAAACATTAATTAGCCCGGTTAGTCTGCGCAGCTTCAATCTAGCACAAACAGAGTAATGTTATCAAAATGTTGACAAAGTGAACAGGAACCTGAGGAGACTTCCTCATCTTTAATATGCTGCGTTTATGGGCCCCCTGGTGGCTGTGGGGCCCTAAGCAGCCATGTAATTAGCTGATGCCTCAGGCCAGCTTTGAGGCCTGCTCAAGTGAAACATGTGCTTCCTCTTGTTCTGACAATACTACATTGAATATTTACTGCTTGATTACAGTGTGAACTCTTAATCTAATGTCTTATTTTCTACACATATACAAGTTTACTGGGTACATACTCAGTTAACATACTTTTTGTGCAGGCATATGTCTCAGTGCTGTGTCATTCTTGTATGAAATGGCGTTATTCTACATATATTATATTGTTATGTGTGCTATTTGGCTGCTACGACACCTGAATTTTCCTGGGAAGTAATTCAGACTTGTCAAACACAGGTGTTACTGATAATAAATGTATCACTGTTAACTGCATTAACATTAATTGCTGGAACTGAATCACCATTGATGTTATTAGTTTCACCTACGCCTTTCCTGCTATGACGAGTCAAAACGTCTATTTTTAGTTTTGTTTATCAGATCCGTTTGGGGATGATAAAGAAACGAGACTGATCTGATGTTATCTGAAATGAGCATGAGCACACTGGAAAGACTCAGGACTGACGTGTCGGTAAAATCCACAAAAATACGAGTTTCTGTCTGTGAAGCAAGGAATTCTTGCATCCCTTGTGTGTATGGACTTTGGCAGTTTGGGCTAGAGTTCAACTTGAACCCTACATTTGCATAACAGAAACTAAAAAGCAGCATGCATGAAGAGACATACTGTACAGTCATTTGAGTACTCAAATATTGTGTGTAAATACATATTTGTGGTTTTTGTGCTTGAACTTTCCATGTTCTGATACTTTTACTCGATTTCTGGAGGTAAATATTGTACTTTTACTCCGCTGCATTTATAGGATAGATTTAGCAGTGTTGTATAAAGTACCCAGAGGTCATACTTCACGTAAAAATAAAGAAATAGTTTTGAAATATTACTATATTTCAAAAGTGAGCCACCTCCTACCAAAGAGTTGTATTTGTAACAACAACATATTGACACCGTACTAATAAAAATACTGTCGAACATGCACAAACAATCAGTACTGGATGTGTAATTTGAAATAGATAATCAATCCAGTTATATCTCTGGGTGCCCTGCACTGACAAGTCATTCAGCCTTGAACCTGTATATCAAAGCAGCTGTAGGAGTATGTAGCTCCTCTGGTGCACTATCATGCATTTGATCCTCCGAGCAGAAACTTCATCTAGCTCCACATCTTCACCTCATTTCCTAGAAGAGTGCAGCCAGAGCAAGTTATCAAATCTCTTATCACTTTCAGCCCATTAACCCCGCAGAAGCCCGCCACGCTCATCCCATTCACGCCCACTAGACGGAGACAGCAGTGAGGTTGCCCAGATGCAGCTGGAGGCTCTCAGGGCAACTCCCTGTGTGAGGCAGATTGAGTGCTTTTGAGGGGCAACGAAGGAGAGAGGAAATGTGTGTGCAGCGGGCGGATGTGGTTCACTGATCTGGAAGCAGCGGCGTCTCCTCTTTCTCATTGAGTCAGTGGCACTGAGTGGTTCACATGAGGACAGCAGGAGTGGCGAGATGCCACATGACCTACAGACGGGAGCAGTGCGCTGCCGGCTGTTTGCTCCCCGAAACCCACAGAGGAGGATGCTGATAAGGTCAAAGTGTCTTAACCTGATCTCACCTGGGTAGTCTTTTTTTTTCGTCACCGTCTGAGCCTGAAGCTGCAGGGAAAAGGGCAGAGTTTGTGAACGAAGCAGGCGGGGGCATTTTCATGTGGTTGATCTGTTATGGGGAAGTGTTTGCCAACACATGAACAGGGGACAAGTCAGCCACAAAAGACACAGTTTGACTTAAGTGTTTTATTTACCTCAGTGTCCATGTGGAACCAAGGACTGTAACTCAAAAGCGAGCACGACAACAAAGAAATACAAAAGTAGATAGGGGGAAATTATACCTCAGTGTTACTTTAACATACCACAAGGAACTTATTGAAACTCACCAGTCTCAATTTAAAGATATAATAAAAAGGAGTTCTGCATTAAAATCCAACAGTGTTCAAAGCCAGAGAAAGCCACAAGATTAGCCAAGATAACAGTGTGTTTCATTTGCTTGCCTGTTGCTACTTCCAGGATTGGAAAAAAAATGGTCGACAAGCCTAAACTTAACATGAATCAAGTGTTATCGCAACTATTTCTTGTGTAAACAAGTGTGCCAGAGTCATATCAGATAGATGTTAATCAGTATGAGGGCTGTGCAAAGGTGTGTTCAACCACAGCGAGACGATTCTTGGCCGCGGGATCATTTGTTTTTATTCCTGTTACTCAAGCAGTGTTTATCCGCCCAAAATAGACAGATTACGTTACAAGGTCCCATGAAGTTTTAACACGTTCTTTTCTGACAAAACCAGTGACTTGAACTGGGAAAAGGTCATAATTCATGGAATGACACAAATATCAAATGTACATCACTTTCCAACCCCAATAAATGATGTGTGTGTTGACTGAGGGACCTTTTAGCGATGATGAATCCACAAAATACACGCTCACAATCACGACATGACCCGTCGGAGCCGTATTTTTAAATCTTTTTAATATATCTCACATTTGATTTATTTACAAAAAGACAGTGGCTTTGTGACATAAAACTATGTTTTTGTAAAATCAACATGAGAAACAAATGTGTACCAGAAGCGTAACCGTACAGAACACGTACATAGATAAATAACATCAGGGGAGCGTCGTCGTCGAGGTCGTCCACTTTGTCTCTCTGCAAACAATAAAAGGGTCACAATGTATGCACCTCCGCGTGACCGGCTGTGTTTTATTTGTGTTTACCCCGAGTTTGGTCTGACAGGGTATACAGTATTGCCTCCACATTGGCTAAAATGACATCAGTGACTGTCTATCAGTAAGATTTGGAATGTGTCTTTATAATCTACTAAATGCAAGTTTTTTTCCAGCAGCAGGAAAAAAAAACATTGACCGTGAAACATCTCCAGGCATTCTGTGAATAAACTATGAGCAACAACAACATACTAATGCAGATATACGTTGATATATACCTGTAATTTTGTGTGACACACAATGTCTGCAAACAGTTTGGCACAAATGTAAAGGCTGAGCATCAGTTTCCCCCAGAACACATTTATAATAAATAAATAAAAACCTCTACAAAGTCACAGACATTAAAGGCTGATAGATCATCTTATCTGCAGAATGGTTACGTTATACAGCACTTTACAGAACCGCTACAGGCACAAACTGAAAGAACGAAAACAAAGCTAACTTCTGACGTCAAATGCATGGCGAGATTGAAGGGGAAGACGATTTCTTTTTTTTTTTTTTTACCTGTCTTTGCCTTTTAGTAATTTCTGGACCTTTTCCACTAAAGCCAGTATTTAAAATTAATTTGTATGTTTGGGTGCAATTGTGAGTATGCACGTGAATCTGCATTTTGACAAACTCATTACATTAACTATACTCCACTTATATTGTAAACCAGAATAATAAACAATGATGATAACATAGAGCGGAACAGAGAACTGAATGAAAACATCACATTTAGAACGTTGATAACGGAGGAGCCTCTTTTTGTTGTTTTTCTTGACACAGTGTCACAGGTTGTTGAAACTCTATACTTAGCTTTGAGGATAGGCTTACTGTACAAATGTCAGAAAAAAAGAAAAAAAAAAAGTTTTCAGTCCCGTTCAGCCCGATTTTACCACACAACTCGTTTTGAAAGCTTCGCGTACCGCTCTACAACTCTTCCCGCTAAAAAGCAAACATTGCTCATTTTTCATTTGAGATGTACGGCTACCCTGGAGGACAAAGAAAAACATTGAACCAGAAGACAAAAAATGTAAAGGTAACTTCGACCTGATCTCCGTCTGACTCAAAACAAACAGCTACCTCTGTGACAGCTTTGCTTATTCCGTGAAAGACACTAATTTCACACACAGACAAACTATATCCACCAACATGCTTCACCAAATAGCACTTCAGAAAAAAACTTCTCTCCTGCTGATGATCCACATTCTTTGCTCAGCGTTGTATCACTTGCTGTTGTTTTCCTCTGTATATCGAAGGAGTTTCATCCCAAAATTAGAAAAAGTGACTGATGGAATTAGAGTTAAACAACGTTTCAACTCAAACTAGTCAAATGACTTATTTGTGAATAACAGTGGATGTATTTTTCAGAATGAAACCTTCCATTTTTTAACCACTATTGAAGGTGCAATGTATAAGATATGGCCAGTATAACTAATATCATTAGTGAAATGTGAAGAAATAGCAGTTTTGACGTTGTGCCGAAGACGAGACTATGTATTGTGCCTGCAGAAATATCTACTGAGGTTAGCATGCTAACCAGCTAGCACCGGCTCGTTCTGTCTTGTGCCAATAGTCTGATAGTAAAGCCCACTGTAACTTAAACTTAATTTTCTGTTTGTGTGACTTTGCGTTTTTACAACAATCACCAACTCTGGTTTAGTTGAAATAAATCCTAAATTCACTGCTCAAGGCGCTGCTTTTTATGCTTTTTGCACCTTTCTTGTCTAGTGCTTGCCGTGTCTCTAGGCCATCCTCAGCAAAGGACGCAAAGGAGGAAGTCTGGGAAAATAATGCAAACAGCGACAAGCCTGTTTTCGCACAAATCACGTAGGTGCAATAGGAACTGAAGTTACATAAGTTCCGGACTTAATTTAACCTAAACCGTGATGTTTTCTTGGTCACCCAACGAAACTGTGAGTGTACGACGAATGTAGGTGCTTTCGCTAGTACACTGCAAAGGTCATCTTGTTTTGGAAACGGTGATATTTGTCATTTTTGGACTCAGTGGCAATCAACGTACTCCTTGTCAGGTATGAGGATGTCGGAGCCCTGGTCAGAGCCACTGTAGATCAACTTAGCACATGTTGACTTAAGCGCTGTTGGGTCCTGATCCGGCCGTGCTCACAGTGTCCCTTACTGAGCTGACTAGCTAACAACAGCCATAGAAAGCTGAAGCACTACCTGTTTGTTTGGAGTGATCCTGCACAGGTGGCCGATTCTTACACATTGCACCTTTAACAAGTGGCCAGTGTTGTCCAGCAGTGAAAAGACGTGACTACCATACAATCAAGAGTAGCTCTGCAGTCCCTGAGCACCTACCTTCATTGCGCATAAACATGATCAATATTCTGTTATCTTAACTAAATAAAGCTATCGAAGCATTTTCCTACTTGCTTACTACGACCTTACGTCCTTACATACTGTATAAGTGTTCATTTTGTAACTCACAACTAAAACTCAGAGCCTAGTTCAGTTCTACATCCTGAGGTGCTTCCCTACACTTGAAACAATAAATACCGAGGCTACCAGCTAGTCAGGTGTGTTCAGCTACGTTATCACGGGGAAGAGACAATGAGACTCAGCTCATTATTTTAGTTTTAAGTAGCCCCTTGGTTTCCCTTAATTGCGCAGCCCTCTTATTTGCAAGGGTGGCTCACTGAGAGCACAGTAGCAGCAGTATAGTATGTGAATCGGCGAGTGTGTTTACGTGCACACGGTATTCTGGACACCGGCAATTTTTCCTGGTTTCTTCTTCATGCTGTATCAACAGACACCCTTGCACACATTTTGCATCCTGAAATTGAAATAAAAAAAAAAATTAAAAAAACCCTCATCGGTTTGGGACAGCCAGGAGAACGTTAGCTTAGCTTAGCATTAAGGCTGGAAACAGGAGCAAACAGCTAGCATGGCTCCGTCCAAAGGTAAAAATAAAATAAACCTACTTGTAACTGTGATGCAATATATCTTGTCTGTTTAATCAAGTTGTGTTTTTATAGGAGGGATTATGTGCTTAGCTATTTCTATTTCTCTTTCATGACTTCCTGTAGTCCCCGCTGGTTGCCCTCCATCTTCGCGGTGACACGGCAAGTCAGCTTTAACAAACTTCAGAATATGGATGTGCACGTGAACACACTCAGCGTGAATTATGAGGCAGGACACTTTTGACACCCCAGCCGTCGTCATGAACCCCACAAAGAGCTGGCATAGCATGGTACAGTACCTAAAATCCAGACATGAGTGCAACTTCATGCAAAAATGATACAAAAAAAGAGGAAATAATAATACTAGCGCTAATCATACAAAAGCAATGGCGGGGCGCATGTTGCGACAGGAGGTCACCCTCATGTCGGGACGTTTCCCACGTTCGTGTGTGTTTTACAGTATTTTATATACAGAATGATCTGCTGCGATGGAACGGTCGGGGGAGAAAGCACAGCAAGCCATTCCTTAGCAGTCATGAGGGAAATCATCGGGTAATTACAGCAGTTTTTTTGTTTACAGGACAACATACACACTCGCTAATTAGACACATCTTGCTACCTGCAAGGTGTGAAGAAACTTTTTTTTTTTTTTTCACATAGTGAAATCCTGTTTGATTACAGCATGCATTACTCTACGTGCTAATGCCAGGGGTCGTCGTTGTTGTTGTTATGACTGATTCTTCCCAGTTGATGACTGTATGTCCTTACAGGGTGGGATGGTGTCTGTTTCTCAGTGCTTCGGTACTCTCACTGTGCCTGGAGATACACACAAAAGATCAAATTTAGTCTGAATTAATTTGTAAAGTTTAAAAAAAAGTGACTCTCTGGCTGTGTGCTTTGAAGCCTTCCTACTCTGGATGGAGGGTTGAAGCAGGAGCTCATTATAATGAGCCAAACAGGAACTTTACTGGCTGATAAAGGAGTCATGCAAATGTTTAGCTGCGGCTCTCAATCCAACAACTGTGTCATTATTAGCACCAACTCCTGTTTATCCAGTTGCATAAAATAAATGCACTTCAGGCAACTTGTTTCGATACATTTTTTTTTTTATAAACAGAAGCCGAGAAATTCAGTGATTTAATTTCATCCCATTGTTTTGAGATCATGAGTTAAATAGCCACTTATCTCAGGATGTGAGAGTCATGTGACACTGGGTTAATTCTCTCATCTTACAAAACAGCTTGTAATGTGGACATATTGAGATCATTTTGTTTAGCTGTTTTGTAAGATGAGATAATTAACCCATTATCACGATCTTTTATAATGTCAAAATAACAGCATGAGTTACTTGCGATGCCGACGTGATAGAATGAAATCCATTTAGCAAACCTACAGCTGTTCTCAGCTTTGTATTCTAAGTAAATCATTTGCATCCTGTTTTTAAGAATGGTATACCACTATAGGGTACGACTGGCTCTGAAAGATTAAAGCCGGAAACCAGTAACATGTACAAAGACTTACCTCTGTCCCCGCCGTTCCTCATGTTGGTCTCCTCTTCGTCTGCCCCGTCATCCACTTCAAAAATAAAACCAGTGACAATGTTTTTGGTGACTATGTGTTGGCTCAAACACAGAGAGGGAAACATCAGAACCAGGTGTGAGAATGGCAAAAGGGCAGAGAAAGATATCTGGTGTAGAGAACACAGTAATGACATGCAGGATACCTTAAAGGGGAATTCTGGTATTTTTAAACCTTGGTCCTATATTTACATGTTTTGTAACAATTACAGAAAGATACTTTCCATCACCAGAAAGTCTAACTCAAGGAGAAATCGCGTCCTGAGAGTGGACATTGTCACTGTTGTCTTCCTGCAACAACTCGCCTCTCGCAAGATTTCAGCTCGAGACTTGAGCAATCTTGTTACCTCACAAAAAGGTCTAATATGTAATATTGTCAGACACTTAAAATAAGAACCGCAACCTGTCAGAGGCAAAAACACCTTTGACAGTCATAGTTGCCTCAAAGGATTTCAGTTCAGCCATTCCAGCCATGTCGCTGCTGCCTTCGCTGAGGCGATCTGCTGGAGCGATCCCAGAACTTTTGGCAAGCGTAAATCAAAGGGCCCTGTTCTAAAAAATACCAGAATTCCCCTTTAATAAATAACTCAGGAAGCAAAACAGTCGTAAAAACGGAACATAATCCAGATGATGAAACAGACTGAAACATGTGGTTTCGACTAACCTGAGTGGAGCTCTTTCACCAGCGATGACATTGTGTTTGTTATTGAGTCAGCAGCAACTAATAGATCATTCCGTAGATTTCTAGGTACACCTATAAAACAAGAGACGTTTACTGTACACATTAAAATGAAATGACACAATTTCTAGTCTTGCAGTTGCAATCATGTCAAAGTGTATAAAGGAAAAGGCAGCCTAGAATCACTTTATCATCACAGGAAGTGAGCACTGAAATGTCTTTGTTTCTGGTGTTGGCGCACTCTCACCCTGAGCAAAAGCCTCAAGCACGTCCCCTCCCACCCCTGCCAGGCAGTCCTGCGGCGTGTGGGTCGGGGTGGACCCAGCCGAGGTGGAGCGTATGGGCATGGGCATTGAGCAGCCTGCACCGTGACTGGGGGAAGAATGAGGGGAGCCTCCGGACTGGGACTGCAACACAAAACCACCCATTACAGTTACAGTAGAGAGAGTTTAACATACAGATGGAAAATAATATTTTTTCTTAGCTTAGCTGAGGCTGAAAACGGCTAGCCAGGCTCTGTTTAGAGGAACCGCAACAGATGGATGGATCAAACAGAGAGATATAACATGAACATTTGTGAGCTCTGGAGGTGCTTGTATGTGGATTTTGTCACCTTTGGACACAGCCGGGCTAGCTGTTACCAGTCTTAATGCTAAGCCATGCAAGCTGACTGCAGGGGGGCGCTGCATATTTGCTGTGCAGACACGAGAGTAGTATTGATCTTCTCATCTAACTGTAGAAAAGAATGCATATTTCCCAAAATGTCTCACTTTCTCTTCAAACTCAAGTCTAGTTATTCCAGAACACATACAGCAATGCGTCTAATTTTACTCCTTTTTTTAAAAAATTGGGGAAAATTAGTTTTGGAACATGTGTATGTCTTCGGCACAGTGTTGGCACAAAAGGACTAGTTGACCAATTACCAGGCATCTTTTTGGTGTTAGCAAAAACACGTGCCATATTTGGTCATTTTCATGACATACTGGATAATCTTCCATGTGCACGCCTTTTTGTGAATCTGGGCTTCTGGTAGAGAGAGAGAGAGAAAGTCTAATTAATCTCCACATCAAAAAAAGCCAGTTCTGGAACGTTTCAGTGGAAGATGCCTTATTGCAATCACAGACTGCAGCTTTGGGGATGCGATTTGGCCTTTTTTTTTGCTTCTAAAGATGACTTTTATTAAAACAAACACAGACACAGATGTGACCAAAAGAACTTAATCCTTACAGGGGACAACAAACAATAAACAGGGCAGGAAAAAACCTCCTGGAAACCCTAAATTGGCTGGCTGGCTGTACGCTGCAGTCTCTGTAGTGCACCTTTACTGCATCGAGCGGGTAATGAGAACCATGTGAGGGGTGAGCGGCTGGGGCCTGCGCTGATACGAGAGATATATCTCGCAGAGAAAGGATCGCTGTGTGTCTCTGGGACTGGTGCAGGCCCAGGTCGATGGCTCGCAGCCAGGCAGCAGATGGCCAGACAGACTGCAGTCACATTAGACGGGAGGTTGTTAGCGCCGATGAAAGGAACAGGTCCTTGACATTTGGGCTAAGAAAAACACAGTTCTCTCAACTTGTTTGGACCGAGGACCTGAGAAAACTTTAAAAGTTTGTGTCGCAGTAGATTTAGCTCTATCGTGGCGCAAGCAAAGAAGCGGCGGAGTGGGACTAGATTAGGGTAACCCAGTTAAATAGCCTAATCCTATTATCTTCCTAACATCCTTCTTAAATCTGTTATAAAAACTTCCTTCGATCACATCTGTGATTGGAGTAGCATTAAACTAAGTGCTGTCACTAGAGCCTTTACAAACTGAATTAAGGGGCAACTTACAGCCTGCTTCTGCTCCTCATCCTATCAGCCAGCAAAGGTAAGCAGTGAGAGAGAGCAAGAAGAGTGAGAGCAACAGAATTAAAGCGGCGAAGGAGGAAGTAGAAGAAGAAGAAGAGGGAGAAGAAAGGGATTCCTGCATGCACCATATGGCACATTAACATGACTTAAGAACACTGCAGGAATGTCTCGGAACTAAAGAATCAAACGTGCCGACATCTCACTTCATCAAACATGCAAACAAGACTCAAAAACGGAATCCCATCAACTTGATTAGCACTGACAAATGCTAAAGAAGAACATAGGACAAAAGGGCAATTAACTCAGAGGCTTTTCATCACACTTATAATGTTCTAGAAACAGGCGGCCGGTCTACCTTCAGCAGCCTCATGAGTCCCTCCAGCTGCACCATCAGCTCCCGTCTGCTCTCCTGCAGGGCCGACATGCGCCTCTCCAGCTCGTCCTTCCTGTGTCTGCAGCAGAAGAAAATCAAGTTTTTTTTTTTATTTGTAACTCTCATAACACACACTTGGTGCATATGTACACGAAATATTGTTCTCCACAGAAACAACATTCAGCACACAGGACCCATAAAAAGAAAGTCACTAACGCAGGAGTAAACAAACTTCTGTAGTTTAACAAAGCAGTTGCAGTTTGGGAAATCGTGATTGAATTTAATGAAGATTTTCCAACAGGTGCCTGTACAGATGTGTGCGAAGGGGCTTTTATTCGTGAAGAAGATCCAGTAATATAAGGATCAGTTGGCGACAAATAGATGCTGCTTGTTGGATGTGTTTAGAGTCATATGGCATTTGGGTATTACTTTATAATAACCATCATTACAAAATGGTAAATGTATAGGTAATTAAAGGTGCACTGTGCAACTTTTTTGAAGGCCTATAAATAGACAGCGCTCTTGACACAAAGACTAGCAGTTTGCAGGAGCTAACATGAGTTGAATCAAATGCTATATTTATCAGTTGAGCAATTCTTTGTTGTAAAGTTGCAACTGATGTTTATAATGCTTTGTTAATGATCATTGTGTTGTTTATCTATACATTATTTGGATGACTATTATAAAGTTGCAAATTATTATGTTTACGATTGCTTAACAAATGGTTTATTAGGCATTTAATTGTTTGTTGACAGTGAAATAACTGTTGAATAAAGTTAATTAACTATACATTTACCATTTGTATTAAGCTGTTGTTGTTACTGTCTAGTATAATTATATTTCTCTATGCATTATTAACCTGCCATCGGTTCACTTAACACTGATAAAGTGAGATTTACTTCGAACCTGGTCATTCTGATACAACATCTCCCCCACGAGATGATTGTATTAAGGCCCTAGCGTGTTTAATTTTCTGCAAATTAATCATTTCGATTTTTCCCACTGTCCCTGTTCCAGTCTTTAATTTTACAGTTACCACTTACTCTGTTTTTAAGGAAATCTACAGTATTGCAGCATAAAAATTGGCTTTTTTACGCTCCACATTTAACATCGGCAGGATGCAGCGGCCTGCTGGTCGACATAAATACTTAGACTTAAACATAAAAACTCTGATTTGCTGCAGTGCACCTGACACCAAGACATCCCTATGAACGAAAAATGATGAGCTGGACCTCTGACAGCTTCCAGGGATGTGTACAGTTGATTAGCTATTCATTTATTGTGACTGTTAATCATCTTATCTGCATGAGGCCGCGTTTCTCGGTGAATACTAAACACAATCTCAGCAGCGTTGCTCATTCCGCAGCTATGATGTATTTACTGCCATGGCTTGGAAAATTTGAAGTTAAAAACCTTTGGTTACTGTAAATATCTGCCCAGCTCTTTTCAGGTTCTGGCTTATTATCATCCTCTGGTGTTCACAATGTGTAACTGCATTGTCAAAAAATAAACTCGCAATCGTCAGTCTGTTTGGATTTATCCTCTCAAAACCTCACAAACCTCTGCAGACTGTAAACACCTCTGCTGTGTGTCCCCGGGCTGAATAAAGGCAATAACAGAGCCGTCCAGTCTGGCTTCCAAACACAGTGCACAGTCTGCCATGAAATAATTACCGCTTCATAATATCCTGGTCTAAAAACCTGAATCACAAACAGGCTCGGTGAGCCAAAAAATGCTTCTAGACATGTTGGAATTAAACTGGGAGAAATAAGCGGTGGAGTGAATGCATCCTCCAGTAATGAAAGCTCATTATCTTGCAATTCAATTACTATGTTTAAAAAAAAAACCATGTAATTACAGATTCCCGTACGTACAACAATCCTCCGAGAGCAACTGTGCTGTGGATTAAACTCCGAAATTCAAATCTTCTGCTTTAACTGCAGCCAATAATTCATGTCATAAAACATTATTTGAATATCAAATTTAAATCTTTGTCGCGGCTATTGTCCATAAACCCTGCCTCGGATTCATTATTCAGGCCAGACTTTGATAAACAGGGAGTAATTCGGGGCAACAAGTGCGGTAACGCCTCTCTCTTCCAAGAACTGAACCCAAGGGTCTCAGTGTCCTGCCAGCATGACAAATTCCCCCACCGCCGTTCGTGGAGCTAATTCAAAAGCATCCTCCTGAATTAGCGAGGCATTATTTTTACTTGAAGAATGAGTCTAGGCTTCATAAATACAACAGCCCTGAAGGGATTTTAGTACTTGGGCTCCTTAATATATGGCTCTTTGTTCCTGCTGTCGGGAAGAAGATGCTCTTGCGGTGGAGGCGGCGGTGGTGGTGGTGGTGGTGGTGTTGAGGAGGGACGATACCTGAGGAGCCGCAGTTCAGTCAGAAGTGTGGGGTTCTGCTGGGCTTTCTCCGGGGTCGGCTGAGAGGCCTGCTCGTGCTCCAAACGCAGCCGCTGGATCTCCTGCAGGATCTCCCTTAAATAGGTGAGTCGGTAAATCAGTTAACTCGACAGCAGCGGTGCGGGAAATACTTAAAATTCTTCACTTAAACTGACAATCAACAACTTTTTTTGCTTTAATGTATCCTGAAGTAACTGCACGATGTGATGGCTGTAGAGGAACGACACCATCCGCATACACATCGGTTCCCTACAAACCTCGCTTTCACTACGCTATTCAGTCTGCGACTGGGCTCGCGTTTTCCTCGTGTCAGATCACAGCACAAAGGAAGCGGCAGAGGAAGGAACAGGAGGTGTTTTCTCTGGTTGCTATCCCCAGGTAACGGTGGAACAGCTAGAATAACTTAAACCTCTCCCGATGTAAAAAGAAAAAGAAATCCCCGCTGATGGATTTCTTTGTGTCAAATTCCGCTCCCCAGTTGACGATGTGTTTCCACTTACCGCCGGGACACGAGGCGGTTCAAAACCGGCGTTCTTTTCTACTAGATAAGGAAGTAACACATCCTGCCATCTCATTAGTACAACAAAGTGTATCGCTTGGCCTTTTTTTTTTTTAATCATTGCACTGAGATCAGAGTTTTGAGGTCAAACTGGGATTCTGACAGTTGTTCTTTGTTTTGGACAGTAGCCAAACTGCTAGCAGTAGCCATGTTGCTAATGGTGTCTTTAGGTAATAATAGGAAATTCCCACTATGAGTTTGTTCTCTACTCATTATCTGAGTTATCAGAGTAGACAATCTGAAAAGTGTTTCCTAATTTCAAAAACATAGTAGAGATCGTCTACAGTGAAAACAATTCTAAGCAGTCCTGCAACATTATTTTGTTGGAAAATGTCCCCAAAATCAAGCTGACTGTTATCCCTGTAAATTCAGACGGATTTAGATCGGCTGTCAGTGTTTCTGTCGTTTCTCTCTGTCGCTCTGGAAGCGATCCCACTGATATCGTTCGCCGCTGTCGTTGTCGTTATAGTTGTTGTGTAGACTCTGCCATCCTCTTGTGATAACGGAGCAGTTTTCTTTTTAGTTTTTTTTTTAAATGATCTATTTTTAGTCATTGTTATAATTAGCGTTCTTGATGCTGACAGCCCTTTACTCTCAGCAAGGGTGACTAGTCATTGGTAATCTAAGATGTCTGGTGGCAGAAGGAGAAAGGGAGCAGACTAGAGTCATACTCAAGAAAAGTGATGATACCTAAACAGATATGTATCCTACGTGTAACTGATGTTTAAATGATAATTCGTACCTGTTTTTGTTCTCCAGCTCGGCAATCAGCTGCCTCTGTTGTTTATTGGCGTCAAAGTTGAAACCCAGGTCTGACGGAGGACACTGTTGCTGAAAAAAATCACGGAAATGGCATTAACGACGACGTGAGAGCAAAAGTCAAACAACAGCAGCTACCTTCTGACCGCAGTGGTCAGTAATGACTTTCTGCTGGAGACTTCTTATGTTCCTGCATAAGCAGGAGCCTTTTCAGCTCGCCGCAGCTTTCCTTTATCCCTTCATGTTAAGAGGCAGACTGCAGGGTACAAATCCAAACGAGCAAATATAACCTTAAATGGACACTTTCAGTCAGCTGAATTTTTCTTTTCTGTTTTTCTTGCTGGTTTGAAGTTGGCAGGGTTAAGACAGAAGAAGGTGATTTAGCAGCATTTCAATCAGAATCCCTTAAACATCTGTTTGTATATTGATAACTGTGCCCGCTCCAATTATGAGACCCGAAGAACAAAACATAAGTGCAATGCAATTCAACCAGGTGCGTTTCATCAGCGAGCTTCTCCAACGGCATCAAAACAGCTGTCATCATGCACAATTGTTACGCACGGCTGTGGCTATTTATAGCACCCGTGCATGGACCTGTGAACCATCATCGCGGTATTATCTCTTCATCATCATTGAATGTCAGAAGGATGATCACGTTTAATCTATAGGGCTCATATTGAAATGGACCAAGTCATTCACAATTCAGGATCAAACGAAAAGAAAATGAGCTGGGGAAAAACTTCAAACGAAAGGAGACATATAATGCTTTTTCTATTCGTTCTTTTCCATCAGTATCTTATCTCGGTTCTTGTGCATGTAAATGGTCTTGTAAAGCCCAAAGTCCGCACCAACGGAAGCTTCACAGAAAGCACTGCTCCTGAAATGCCTCCTCAGTAGTCCCGCCTTTAATTCCGTGATTTTGTGACATCACACTACAGCACAGAGTCACAAATTCGCTTAACTTTTGCCTAGCGGGTAGTTTGGAACATAAGCAGTGATCTACCACAGCAGCTCTGTTGTTGTAAGCGACGCTGGCTCGGCTCAGGTGTGTGTGAGCTGACCAATCAGAGCGGAGTGGGTACTGAGGAGGGGGTGACTTTAAAGACGGGAGCTAAAACAGACACAGGGGCGAATACAGAGCTGCAGCACCGTACAGTATGAGGAAACGGATGTGTTCTTTGAAGATTAAAGTGTGTGAACCTATTCTAGCAGTAACCAAAAATAAATGAAAATGAAAATTAGCGTCATTTGTCTCCTTGAAGTTTATAAATGGGCCTCTGAGTGACATTTAACTGAACGCAGAATAACAGTCAGTCAAACGTTACGTCTCTCACCTCATATGTTATGTACACTTCATAACGTAGCACACATTTATCTCTAGACAACATGTGTATGTGTGATCTGAAGTTTGTGTGAGGTACAAGCTCACCACACGTTCGTCCGTTATATATACTATTTAATTGTGTGAAAAGGCGCACAAATGTTTTTTTGTGCACGCACAGTGTTTATACATCTGGCCTCAGGACGGAAATCTTAAGCGTTACTACTTAAAAGCTGTAAAACGGCTATAAAATAAATGCCTATCCCTCCCTTTTCTTTATTTGTCTTATTAAAAACAAAGTTGTTGGGTTTTTTTGCTTGGGTATGCACAGTCTGACTTGTAAATTCAAGTGGTCTTCACACTGCAGCTTCGATGTTAAAGTCCTCCGGCCTCGGCGAAGCGCCTAGCAATTACTTGTCAGAGCATTAAATGTGAAATGCAGGTTGACTAAAGCCCACCACGGGACGTCAGGCGAGACACTCACTGTGGAGTTGCCCGCCTCGGCTGCCAGGCGGGCAGCGTAGCGAGCGATGAGGCGGTGCTCTTCATCTAGCCGGCTGGGACTCTCCAAAACACTGCCCAAAGTCAGATACAGAGAGAAAAAAACATCACACACATATACATGTGAAGAGCTCTTATGTAAGTAAAGTCTATTCAGTCATAAATGATTATGTAAAAACTTCATAACTGATGTGACCTTCGTATATGACACTTGGCTTCGACTCCACTGTTGATAGACAGTCTGAGATAATTGGCTGTAACAATGAATTGAGATGAATAATGGAAAATGCAGCTTGCAAACGCATTTGCAACTCTGCCAACGCCTGTTCGGGCCATTTCATCACCGACTGCAAATGTCAAATAAGGCATGAGTCTTTAAATGATCATGGGTTTGGCATATGGCGTGGACAGATGACGGGACATATGCCGTCCCTTCTAGGGCAGGCGGTTCCGCAATGAAGAGTGAAGGAGAGCTGAAATGGTGCCGGACGCTATCCGACTGGAGGAGCGAGCGAGCAAGCGATGATTAAGACCATTAAACCCAATCTGGCTTTCAAAGTCTGCTGCATCAAGCACGGTCCCCGCAGCTTTGATTGCCCGGGGCCCAAAACACACTGCGAAACCAGCCTTTTTTAACAACTTTCGTGTTAAAAATCTTATCTTTCTCGAAGCTGATAAAAAAAAAAAAAGTTGTCAGCGTGATGATTTAATTCGAGCTGCTACCTCGCTTGTGTCGAGGGGTTTCTTTGCCAAGCGATGATATCATAAAATACTCGCCGCAGCTTGTTCCAAGATTGTGTCAAAATACATTCAGCTGGTCTGCACTGGAAAAGGCCACTCCACAAAGCAAGTGTCAAAGCACTTGTTCTGTGTAAACTGTTTCTTTTTACATGTTTAAGTTTACAGTCTCATTCCCAGGCCAACGTATAGAGCGAGCCTGAGCTTCTTGTCAGATTAAAGTAAAATATTAATGCACGTCAGGGAGCTGCTCGGGTTGTCTCAGGGAAGGCTGTGACCCCACAAGGTCTTTGGGAGCTGCACCGCACATCTGAATCTCCGGGCTATCAGTAAAGAAGCTGCCTTCCTGGCTCCACCTGATGGTCCGTGCCACATTTTGGACAAAGATGCATGAACCTCCTTCAAGCGCTCCTGAACGGGCATCTTTCCCGGGCTTCTTTTATTTCAACCACGTATTTGAAGATACCGGCATGTTTTATTCAGACACAGTATCTCAATGAGCGGTCCTGGTCCTATTTTGGTTAGAAAGGTGGAGATATTGAAAAAACGCTGTGTTCTGAGGCCAGAGAGTCAAATTAGTGGAGTTACAAGGGGAAAAGGCTGCCAAACCAGGGACAGCAGTTTGAGACATCACTTGATATTTTAAAGTTGACTTTGGGACAATTTTAACTGTGTTTGAAGCAACAATACACAATACTGTTTTTTCAATGAGAAATTGGGACATCTTGAGCCCTGTTAGTGGCGACCAATAAAGGTATTTTAAGACAAAAAATGATCTTTTCCTAACAGTGTTTTTTTGCTAAACCTGACCAGATCATGAGCCCTAAAAAAAATGTGTCGGGCACATGATTAAGAATTTGTCGCAGACAGCGTTTCGCATAGTTTATGAGGTTTCCACTAACTTTCAAAGCTGTGATTTTTTTTAATGGAGTCTGGGGTTGATTTACTGCCACCTCAAAATTACCAATGCGCAGCTTTTTCCTCTGGAGAACACAGATCTGATCTCAACGAAGAAAACAAAAGCTAGATATTGACAAAAAAGGCTCGTTTTTCTGTAATATTATCTGAAGCTCTACTGTTAAATCTTACATTTCAATCTTCTAAATCCATTAACTTATCTCTTATAATAATATTATCTTTAATTAATTCCACTGGTTAGGAATGCACAGGTCTGATTCAACGGATCAGCATCAGCAGTGATAAAGACCTTATTAACTGTATTTGATATGGGCCGTGATGTGACTGATCCACATTAAACAGAGTCTCTTTTGTATAATTCAGTGTTCCTGCTATTAGTTACTCTCATTCAGTCACGGCGGAGTGCTGACTCATGTTTGAGTGCCACGGTAATCCCTGGCCTTATGTTACCTTTCATACAAATTACCTTAATGAGCTCCACACAGAAATTAAAAATAGTGTTGAGAAGAGAGCACTGGTACGGGATCGTGCTCGGTAGTGACAGACACTCTGAGTTGACGTGTCAGAACCAGCATCAGCATCTCACACATTTAATATTTAAAGCATAATTAAACCAGATTATGATTAAAAAATGAAAGCCTTATGATCCGATGTTATTCATGACTTGTGGCATGTTGCTTTTTCTGGCTTTTAATATGCTGTTTCTCGTGTTTTACTGACTGTATTCGATTTTGTACTCAGGTTTTCTTAAATAAGCGATCTTGATCTCAGTGAGCCGGCTGATTAGATAAAGTTTTTACATCAAGTTAATCCAAGTTAACACATTTAACTTATTTTGCATTTATAAGACCTATCAATACATTTACTAGATCATTTATAACACACTATAATGTAGCTTGAAGTAAATATTAGTGATAATTGATGTATTTTTCGACACCCTCACTGTGGGCAACCATCAATGAAGACAAAACATCATCTTTTTTTTTACAATTCAATGGAAATGAAAATCAATGAACATATTTAATGATACTGAATTATTTCCCAGCTTGACTGGTTCCATTTGATAAGTTCTTATCAGGTTTATGTTGAAGTAAGGAGGCTGACAGGGTTAGTCTTCTCGCCAGGTAATGATTCTAGTAAATGTTTTAATCTTAACTTTTATGGTAAGAATAAATTCCTTCATCAAATATTTCAGGAGCTCATGCATCTTAGATATTGACCGCTCCTGAAGGAAACACAAACTCTTTCACCACCAGCTGACTCACATTTGGTCACTTCTGAATCAAACCTCGTCAAGTTCAGCACAGCTTTTCTCCTTTTTCTCTTTTTAATTGTATCTTCTGCCGCCGCGGTTCTGCATGACTAACAGGTAATAAATTGCGGTTCGCCCTTGGAGGACCGGGCTAGTGTTGAGCGATTGTCTGTGAGGGAGCGAGGTGGGAGGGAGCAGATGCCATGTCAGCAGAGCAGACAGTATCAGAGAGCCGACTGTGATGGAGGCTGGAAGCACAACACGCTACGGTTTTTCAAACGGACTGACACACAATCCGGCGTGTGCCTCTTCTCTGATAAAAGAGTGGAAACCTGGAAGGGTCAACAAACAGGGACAGCACTCGGGCTTTTTGAACTGGAGGCAGAGCCACGAGGAGCTTTGCATTATTCAGCAGCAGCATCTTTGACTCATAGGCCCTTCATGTGAGAGCAGGCAGGCCAGCGCCTGGTAATTATACAATAGATTAATATTTACAAACCAAATGTGACACAGTGAGAGGCTGGTAGGAACTGGCCTTCTGTTCCCTGCAACCTAAGTGAAGCCTGGTCCCTCCCCTCCTCAGTCAACACCTTATCTACCGGTATCCACGCTGACTCTCAGCACAAACTATTTTGGAAGCGTCACGGCGGCTTAATGCACAATTTCTGCCCTAAATATGGCAGCTTTGCAGTTGTTATGCCCCTCCGAGGCAACGGCATCCTCTGTGCATGACATCTTCCCAAAGCAGCTCTGACTCACGGAGCAAAATGTCAAGACAAAGGTTATCGGGCTTCTTCATTACTGCCACAGTGAGACAAACCTCAGGAGAGTCGTCGCCTCGCTCTTGTACATGCCGCAGCACGTGATGTCTTCCACTGACCTCCACGGGTCCGGATGCGAGGCGCCGTTCACTGCCTCGGGTGCCCCCTATCTTGTCAGCTTCCTTCCAAAAACCTGCCTCTGATCTTGATACTGTCAGCCCTCGGAGACAGGGCTGCACAAAATGTTCATCTCGGCAAAGAAACTTAAACTAGTATTGACTAGATTTTCCTCTGGAATCTTGCAGCAAGGTTAGATAATTACACCTTCTTCAGAGATTTAAAGGAATTTTGCAGATTTTGTTGTTAAAAAACACGTTTTTAATGTTCGGGCTTGCTGTGATGGACATTTTTTGCAGCGTGCACGCTGCCCTTCAGCTGCCCGGGTCCTTGCACTGTATGATAAGCCAGCCCACGAGAGCACAGGCTTCATTCGAAGCTCTTCCCAAACCTTTGTCTGGATTTGAATCAAACACCTGATCTTCCCATGCACACCTCTGCTCCCTTCCACACGCCAGACAGTGACGTCTCTTCCCTTCTAATGTGCTGCGGGATGTCCCTGAGCAGTCCCATTTTGCAAACACAAATTGCCGGGGAAAAGAAATGCGATGGAGAGGAGCGAAAGGGAAAAAAAATTCAGCCATGCACAAGACCTGCAGGACAGAGTGCAGATACATTACAGCCGCCTCAGAGTGCTCTCCATTATCGGATTCATAACCGCGATGGCTCATTTACCGCTGTGAGTAAATACTAATAGAAGTGGCCTTTAACTGAAACGAGAGGACAATTAGGCTGCTTTCGCGGAGCCCTTGCCAGCATCTCTGCTTACGCGATAAAGCTCCAATTCTATCACGATCTATTTGTCAAATCAACCCTTTAAGTAGGAGTGCTCACATATTCTTCGTGACAGCGTAACAAATTTTCCTCCAAAAATATACTCACAAGGGCAACGCTGCTGCTCAGATGCAAAAAAAAAATAATAAATAAAAATGTGTGTCAAGTGTGAGGGAACAAATAACATCTGTAGTCTGATTTGCCGCACTATTCTTGTCGTTTCCCACTGATGAGAGAGCATCTGTCACCCATTTCTGAGCACACAGTGAATCATTTTTGCGTGTGTGTAACTGAAAGTGACATCTTGTCAATGCTGAAGCTCATTCTGTGGAATCATCAGAACAATATCTTTCAAAAAAGAGACCGTGCCTGGGGTAGTGCTTACCTTTTGGTAGGAGTGGGTGCCCCGGAGGACATGAGCATTGTGTCGTTCATGTTGTTGGCCACTGGTTTCGGCTGACTAAAAGACAAGATTAGAGGTCTTTAATGCTACGCTGCAGAGGCCTGTGGTGCTCGTCACCAGGGAATGGAGCAGAGGGCATTTGCATTTTATTAGTAATCATGAATCAGCGATCCTGACTGCAATTTAATCCAACTGTACAGAGGAGGATAAAAGAGGAGGCGGAGGGGGGAGGAGGATCATTATAAACTACTCAGCGTGCCGCACAAAATAGGCAACATGTTGTACTCGAGTTAACTTAAAACTGTAGGCAAAATAATTGACTTTTCCGCAGAACGGCGACTTAAATGTTTTCGGGGCAGTTGGCTTAAACCTAATTAACACGAGCAAGAAGCAACAACCGCAGACAAGGAATCTAATTAAGCTGGATGTCTGTGAAGAAAACTGGGAAAGGTGACATTGTGTGGAGGCAATCTGCGAGAGTAAACAAAGCGGTGGGGTCCATCTGGCGGCTGAAGCAGTGTCGGGGCCCCCGAAAACCCCCCCGGACCACACGGTCTCATTAATGGAATCAAAACATCACTCTCAGGTGATCTCGGCGTTACACTTCAACCCCCGGCGCCGCAAATAGCGGCCACTCACGACGGCGTTCGATCCGTGTCTCCTCCATCCGTAACCATCTCTCTGTAGTAATCGCCCCCCCCCATCCTGCTGTGACCGACTGTTTTATTTAAAGTGCTCATTATCACAAAAGAAGGCAAAGGCACCAAAACAGCACTGTGTCCTATTATGCTTATTTGTCCAATCAGCATTTTTTCCCCCCCAAAAAAATCTAACTATTTATATCCACGCTGTGCAGAATACTGTTATCAGCACGAGCCACTGACAGCCTTTTTTTTTTTTTCCTCCCTCTAACAGCAAACACAGTCATCTTTTTTTTTTTTCCCGTGGATTATTTGTGCAACTGAAAGTAAAAAACGAAATACGAAAGCAAGAGAAAGTGCATCATTTTTACAGGGGGTAAAAACAATTGGCAGCGTTATGTGTTCACACAATTCCCACATCCCCCCTGCATTAACGTGGACGCTCGCCGGGGCTCAGCGTGTTCTTTTTTTTTTTTTTAAAGACACACTCCAATTATTTATCACTTCATACATCTCTGAACCTCCCTCAGGACTAGCCTAACAGACTCAAAAGAAGATGCATGAGTAATTCATCAGCCCTAATTTCTTTTTTTGTTTCTTTCTCGGGCCGTTTGCACAAACACATTCCCCTTCTAATTGTTATATCCCAGGCACGAAGACAACAACAGGGGAGAGAGGGGGGGGAAAAAAACAAAAAAAACAGCTGTCACTACACGAAACCCTGCACATGCTGCCTCCTCGTCCTCCTTCGCAGACGCACTTCCGAGCCCGTGGGAAGCAAATGTTTACCTCTCATTTAACGCTCATTATGTCGCAATAATCCAACCCAGAAGGTTGAAGAGCTCCAGACAGAAGAGGCATCACACACACACACTTACCTCTGTGAGGAGAGAAAGCACCTGTCTGGCTGGCAAAATACATCCAACCCGCCGCTGTTGCCAGATGCCTAATCTGCCCTCAACTGAGCAGGCGAGCATCTCAATGTACTACACTGCTGCTGTCTCCAAGGAAACTCGACGGGCCACGTGACTTTATGACGACGTTGATCTCTCTCTCTCTCTCTCTCTCTCTCTCTCTCTCTCTCTCTCTCTGTCTCTCTCTGTCTCTCTCTGTCTCTGTCTCTCTCTCTCTTTCATCCCCATCTCTCTCTGAAGCTGCTCTGACTCCGTCTCTTCACCTCACTCTCGAAACACACGAGCACACGCTGGAAATCAGGGAAAAATGCCATTTGCTGAAAATACCTCAATTGCAACCTCTTCAAAAAAAAAAAAAGACTCTCATCCCTTCCAGGAGAAAAAAACCCAAACCGGCCTCCTCTGCAGCCTAAACTACAAACGCATTTACATATTTCCCTCTTACCTTTAGCGAGTTACGTAAGTCAAAGCTCTTCACGGCTATCCTTCTATAAATAATCATCAGTCCCCTTTCTGAGCACACCAATACATTTTTATTAGAAAAAAAAACTCCTGTGGAACAGCAGGGCGCAATAACAAAAAAAAGAAAAACAGCCACCTCTTACGTAAAAGTATTTCATTTGCCTCTAAGAATTCGGATTAACTCGTTCGCGTCAGTTCACTCGCTGAAGAAATGATGATTAAGGACGCGCGGTCCAGTCATCCAGCCGGTGCCTCAGAGGTCAAAATTTAGGCTCTAAGAGATCAAAGTCTGCAATGCGCTACGCCTCGTGCTACCTGCGTGCGGTGCATGACAATGTGCCACCCTTTTCCTTGTACTTGGGCAGCTGGCAGGGGTACAAGGGAAAAAAATTAAATCTGCCGGAGCTTCACACACACATTCACGTTATTTTCTGACAGACATGTGGTCGCCTTCAATCGCCCCTCAGCCGGCTAAAAATAATAACACGAAGCATCCTCTCCCCGCTTGCAAAGGTGCCCCTATCTACCCTGGAGGGGCTGTCAGTACCTCGGCCATAAAAAAAAACAAACAAAAAAAAAACCCAATGGAGGACGCTCAGGGAAAATTTTCATGCCTCTGTTTTAATGACAGATGGAATTTGCATTGACCCGGAGAGCAACAAAAAAAAGATGTAAAACAGAGGAAATGTCAAGGGATTTCTGGGGATTATGTAAAGAGTGGGGAATCGGTTGCTAAATATGAAGAGAATTCGAGAAAGATGCCTATTTTCAAACTCGTGAGCTATTTTGGAGTCTCTTGGAAGCGCTGCAAAGTCTGGAGGTAGGAAGTCGTCTCACAGATTTAAAGTTCCTGAGACAGACGGTGCAACCCAAACCTATAACTCCTCTCCAAAACACAAATCCCTGAGAATCTCGCTGACAGTTTGAGAAGGGGGGGCTGGGTGCTGGGTTGAAATTCACAGCTCAGCTCGCTGTTAGTCTTTGCTTTCAGATGCCAGTAAATATTTCAGAATAGCTACACTTTGTCTTGAAGACGGCGCAGAGGGGCTGGGCAAACCGGGAGACTCATGTCCATTCGATTTGGGAGTTCGGATCAAACCTGACGCTCTACCCTGATTCTGCCATTATTACTCACTCACACTGGCGCTTCGTCAGCCTCACACACACACACACACACACACACACACACACACACACACACACACACACACACACACCTGAGAGAGAGTGAGAGAGAGAGAGAGAGCACACTGATGGATGTCTCACAACATTAAATAACACCTCTTCACAGACAGCATTCATCAGGATTGGCAACGAGCTGCACTATTTTCAGAACGGCACATTTTTCTCTCTGTTCTGTATCATCAATAAAAGGAAGTCAATGCAGAATAGGAATTGGAGGCTTGGCAGTTTTCCTGTGACTAATTATCTGAGGGGTTTCCAGTTCGAGGGGGAAGATTTTGTGTAGCCAGCGGGGAAATCAACGCGGGAATGGTAGGGCGGAAAAATTACTGTAGGCTCTTCGGCCATAAAGCCTCTGAAATTGACCGTTAAACAAATGGAAGTTATTCCTTTAGTGCCAGCTCTTTCTTAAAGCTCATGGATACAGAGAGTGAACGGAAATTACAACCGGTGTGTTGGATTTAAAGCGATAGATCGACTATTTGAATTATGCTCACTTGAGCCGAGAGTTAGATGAGATGATCGATACCACTTTCATACAGAAGATGTCGATTTCTTGTTCCAGGTCCAGGAGCATTTATTTTTTCATTTGTGTACGATGGCGAAGCCTCATTGTGAAAAGATGTTTTTAAAAGCTGACAGCCTTTCAAAATACGTTTTCATCAGCGACTGCTACTCTCAATTTTGGTTCAGATTTGAATCCTTACATATTCTCACATGTGTGCCTGTTATGTGAGATATAATACATCAGTCAGCAAGCTTTAGCGGTGCTGCTACGTGGATATCCTTGCACTTTTGGAGAGAGAACAGCTTGTTTGGAGCATTTAGAAGCTAACCATCTCCTGGCTCTGGCTTCATGCTGAACGGACGGACATAAGAGTCTGTTGATCTTCTCATCAAACCCCCGTATGAGCACATATACAGTTTTTGTTTTTGGAGAGATTAAACAAAAAAGATATAACAAGTTCATGAGTGAGCTTTAGATGTGCTGATGGGAGGTTTTTGTGACTTTCTAGCAGAGCCAGGTTCCTCGTTTTCATGCTAAACTAAGTTAACTGTGTACTGACGGAGTGCTCTTGATGTTCTCATCCTTTAATGTTATAAACTCAAACTACGTGTCATACACAGGACTAGTAAAAATGTTTTGTGTCCACAAAATAGCCTCTTTTCATTGTCTCTGGATATGCTTTGCCAAAAGACATCTATTCTGTGATTTAAATATGAAGGCACTGAATCTGAAACACAATTGAGATCATCAGTGACGAATGAAAACATATTTTGAACGGCTGTCACGTTTAAAAAAAAAACATCTTTTCATGATCACCACACACAATGAAAACAAAAATGCTTCTGGAAAACAAAGAAACAAGTTTTTCCATCATCGAAGACGAGTACATTCCGTAAATACCTTTTCCTGCGTCAAATGTAACAATAGAGACGGAGAGACATGCGACAGGTCTCAGGGGTCAACAGTCACATCCATTATCCTAAAAGTCACTGAACACACACACATAGTGCCACCAACCTTAAAAGGCCATCTCTGAGAGCATGAGAATGCACTTCACATCCATTAAAGTCTTAAAGGAGACAAGATGTTCCTAGAATTTCTTACCCCAAAACTTTTTAGAGATATCACAGATAGTTTCTAAACTAGCCAGCCCAGTTGTTGGGCTTAGTTTAAAGAAGTTTAAAAAAATAAATAAATTTAAAAAAAAAGGATTTGGTAAAGGATAAGTTCACCCATAAATGAAAATTTCAGTCATTATTTCATGCTCATTTTTGGGTTAATTCATCCTTTAATCTGAACTAACTGACCTAATAACCATATATCTGTATCGAATCTAATACTTCCTCCTGACATGTAGAGGGGTAGAAGTATACAGTATCTTAAAAATATCCAAAGTACTGATTTGATGTGCTGAGTCACGTTCCACCACTGCAAATCACTAATACATACTTTCAAAGTATAAAAAAACATTGCAACAGGACCCTTCAGTTCATGGAAAAATCATTCTGAAGAAAACAATAACTATAAAATGGCCTCTGTGCTATAAAAATCCCACATAACCAAAAGCCCCAACTGGACACAACTCAATATTCTCAGGGGGCGTCCGCCATCTGAGATAATCAGCATCATAAAAAAAAAATAGAAAATAAAAATCCAAAAAAACCCTGACACGGATTACTTCTCACTGAGGATGCTGGAGAGGCATAATCCAATGCAGTTTAGCCACAAATGTCATTTTAATCAATATTAATCTACTTGTGTGATGTAATTTCATGCTACACAGCCCATACCGCCCGGGCTAATCCAATCGCCTCATCTCTCAGTCAGAAGAAAAACATCCAGCTCGACGGTAGATTCTCGACGTCGAGATGAATTGTAAATTTATGCAAATGCAAACTTCATCTTAAATGCATAAGTTTGGGCACAATGCAGAAAAATCCTCCCCGCCAGCGGGCAGAGGAGCTGGCTGCGAGAAGCGACCCAGAGACGATGGCGTCTATCAGGCGGTAAAACAGGAAATCATGTTGATGCATTTTACGTTGTGTCTATTTTTCTTGGCATTCGCCGCGCTAGTTTCCTCCCCCAAAGATGGAGCTCACTATCAATTACTCACTGACACTTGCCAGCAGCAAAAAGCATATACAGACAGCTTAGGTTTACGGTCGTGACTGGAATGCGGAGCAGGATTTTTGTTATGAAATGTGCCATGAGAAATGTCGAAAGCTCAAATGAGAAAGTTGAGAGATTTCCCCGTGATCCTATTAATGCCACGGACGAGCGAGAAAAAAAACATAAATCAACTTTTTATAATCTGAAACATTATTAGATCTGGTGGAGGCCGAAAGCGTCAAGAGGTTTCCAGCGTGGCCGTGATGCAAAAAATATGAAGTGACCTTAGCGATGGGGACTGCTGTGGATGTATCTCTGCGGTGGAATTGATTATGGAAATCGTACAATTTCTCAAGTGAAATGTAAATGACTGTGCGGGGTTTAAGACAGCAGCAGAATATAATGCATTTCCTGTAATGATTTCCATGAGCCCTCAAAGCCCGGGGATGTGAGATTTATACCATCGTCCCCCGTTCCATTGCCAACAGACTGATGAGGACGACTGCGCTGTTAACGGCTGAACCTGCGCAGTATATCACCATTTCCCGCGTTAGCGAATAATCACGGGCCTGACGCTTCAGCGAGACGGCACTCGATCAGTCATGGAGTGACGGGCGAAATGGAAAGATGGAGGCAGTTACATGACAAGAACAGACTATAGATCATGAGCACGCTGGGCCTCGCTGTGCTGTTAATCAACAGATCAGCTGGGTCTCCCTCATTAATGACACAAAGAGTGGTAACAAATGCTTTCGGGGATGGCACTTACACAGTGTGAGTGAGTTCCTGTGGCCTCTCAGCCTGCTCGGGGAACACAGGATGCGGCGGCTCTCCGATGGGGACGCAGCCGAGGGATTTACTGATGGCGTGGCTCAGCTTTTTGGCCGGAGACTTCTATGGGGAGGGCGGGAAGAAAAGAGAAGCGTCCGTCACCTCGCGTCGGAATAGTAGGAAACAGTTTCGAGAGCTCACTTCAGATGTGAATTTACATAACTGGGTCAACCGTTTGTTTACTGTGTCAAAAGTGTGGATCAGCAGTCGTTTGTGCTAATTCAATGAGCGCTTGTGTCGGCTGCTTCACAGGCAGTTTGGCGGCTGTCCCCGCGGCCACAAAAACACAAGGCAAGGAGTCCATCATTCTGCGACTCACGTCATCTGAGGAGTCTGCCGTGTAAGTGTTCAAATACAGAGCAGGAACAGCAACGACATGTGCATTTGACTGTCATCATTTTGCAAGCAATTCAGGGCACACATATTAAACACTGAAAATGGAGTTTCCAAATATCTTCATCCTAGTAGGAGTTTTCCAGATGTCCATTTTTTTCAATGACCTAAAAACATTGGTTATGTGTAGACACAAGGACCGAAGAAAAAGGGCCATGTATGATCCAGATTGTGAGCTGATCTGTCGTGTCATTTAGTTTTGTTGCATTTTCCCAATTATGCTTTTAATACTTGTAATGGAATGGAATGTTTTTATTAATTTTGCTGTTTTTTTTCTGTCAGGGAGGTCCGTTGTGTAAGCTTGATGGCTTCTTGACCATCTTTCTGTTATCTCTTTATAACTAGATTTTATGTAATTTTATGTCTTGTATTTAAAAAAAAATGAACAAAGATTTATCACAACTGTTGAATCACATTAAGTTCACTTGTAAGGAAATGTACTATAGGTGAAAAAAAAAGATTCTTTGCCTTCAAAAAAAAAGTTTGTACAGGGGAAACTCAGCCATGGTCTTGCTCCTCTAGCCATTTTTACTCTTACAGCAAGAGAATTTGGCAGTAATGCTGCCAGCTGATCGGAATAGTAGTGGATGGGAAATGCTGCCAAATGCCCAAACCTGAATATAACTGGTGGTTCTGAGCGCTGGAAAAACCAAACAAAACGTGTTTCAAAGACATTCACAAATTCATCGCAGAAGTAGAAGAGAATCCAGAGCAGATTCATCCACCTCACCTTCATGATAATTGTCACAAATGTTTTTTTTTCACATGACAGACAGTGTTTTGTGTTTCATGCGCTCGAGCATGTAATTTAAGTCCCGAGGCTTTGTGAACAGTCATTCTTTCTCTGTGCGAAAACCGAGCGGGCTGGGAATTGGATTTGGGATCCGGCGCCTTTGACTTCCCTTGTTTCGATTTGTAACATAATGATTGAGCTTTGGGGTGATGCGGCAACGCAGCGAATTCAATCAATACAATTTAATTTTCCAAAATGAGTAAAACCCCATAAAATCCCTCTTGGATGGCTTTGAGAGGGGACAGGAAATGTAGGGAGATGGCTGAGTGGTCTGCAGCGCCGTACAATCACTCCACACTGTCACAGAGATATTGACTTTTCGGATTGTTTAGAGAAGAGAACAACGTGATGCAAAATCGAGAGCGATCAGGGGCTTTCGCCTTACCCAAGACGAGTGCTCCTTCATCTGATGCTGGTTGCTATGGGGACCATTTGCATGGCCACGCCAGAAGCAGCTCTGACAGAGCTGGTAGCCATGGCACTGTTGGCACCGATACCGGAAACCCATCATGCTCTCGCTCCGGCAATAGGAACATTCCACCGGATGGAAGACTGAGCAGGGGAAAACGATAACAAGGAGGATTTTCTGTCAGAGACGTCTTTACTTACAGAGTCACTAACCTATAATCTCTGCGCACAGTTTTTAAAGGAAGAATACGTGACATTTCTGCATTTAAATGTCTAAAAAAGACCAATATTTTGTTGTCACAAATGTTTTAAAAAATGCTTCATTGGGTTGTAGTTGATATAACCTACAGGGAAATAATCCATGCTGGGAATTCTTAATAATAATGTTTAATTTCAATAGCAATGGATCTTTATTTTGTCATTTAGATTTAGACTGAACCCCAGGAGAGCCTGTTCAGCTTTTGTTTCGAGTTGTTAATTACAAATAATGCAATACCTGTTTTTGAGTATCATACAGTAAAGTTTACATTTTCAATATTCACAAATGTAGATTATGTATTAGTGTTGTGGGATTTAAAATGATTTGGAAAAAGCAGAGAATAGAAAATAATTGCTAGAGTTACATATTGATTAAACCCCCTTAAGTTGATTTATTTTAATTTACATTAGTGTTTTTCTACGTGTTTTCCTCTTGTTTCTTTGGAATTACTATGACGTGAGTTCAACAATGACAGCGCCTGGTTGTCATTCGTAAATGTGACATAAAGGTTAAATAAAAGATAAACTCACGGGAAAACAAGGGAAACATCCGATTATGGGAGGGTGAGAGAAGAGGTTGGCGAACTAGCTATTGATTGTAATGTTCACTTTCATTCCATCTGTAAGCTGCTATAAGAAGTGAACTTCAATACAGAAGTCTTGTCTTATCTTAAATTGTGAGTGCTCACTTTTCTTTTTCTCAGTTTCTTTTGGGTCACATTGTGATATGTACGACCAGTCTGTCAACCCTTTATCCATCACTTCTTCTGTTTTTTAGCTATCTAGGCTATCTTGGTGGTTTGTGTGTACAAAATCCAGAATGTCGCATTGCATCATTTCAGATTGGTTAAAACTGTGTCCTGAGGCTGTTCAAACGACTGGATTAATGGTTACAGGGATAACAAATCATCCTCACACTAATCTATAATGTGTTTATTTTCCTCTGAAGCTCCACTATGTGGACATATTCAGGTCATTGGACAATAATCTTTCAGTTTTGGAAATATTAAAAGCTACACCTTAGTTGAAACTGGTGTTGAATGTACAGTAGAGAAACATAAATAGCTGAGAGTCCGGATCTTACCATTTTCAACATTAGCAAGTCGGTGCATGAGCGGTAGCCATACGAGGCATTGAGGGGGAGGATCTGCCATCAACACATCCAAAAACGTGTTCAACATGATCTTCTTCTAGATACAAACACACACATGCGTGTGTTAAACGAGACGTGTAAATGGTTAGAGAGTGAGAAGAAGAAGAAGAAGAAGAAGGAGAAAGAAAGACATGGGGTGCTGAACATCCCTATCATACCTGCTGAGGGAAGCACGTCCGCACCGAATGCTCCGTGTATCCAAAAGACGGGCCCTCGAACACGGCTGTGGGGAGCTTCAGCACCTCCCTCAGAAACTGGTCGAACTTTGCAAACATCATGACCCCACTCGAGTCGGAGATCTGCGAGAAAATATCTGAGAGGAGGCAAATGTCACATTATCATTCCGAGCAAAGAGAGAGAGACACTTTTGGCATTTCTGTGAACGTGTGTCTTTATTGATCCACGGTGCACAGAGTTAAAAAAAATAAAAAAATATGCTCGGCTGAAGCAAATGAATTCACTCTGCATTCGTGTTCCAACAGTGCCCCTGTGTGTTTAACTCCAGCAATTGCCGTCTCGGGTAAACGTCAGATGCGTGCAGGCGTCCATGACATCAGAGTTCAGGAAAAATCAAAGCTCATTTAAAAAGTGGGCGCTCCGAAATGTACTCACAGCGCAGTTTGTCCACTATTTTCCCTCCGCACATCGTTGCCAGCATGGCTTTCATTGAGAAAACTGTCAGCTTCCCGTGGCTTTCACTGCAAGTTGAGAGAAAAGATGTTTTCAAATCAGAAAAAAAAAAAACAGGTCATAGTGAAAGGTTGACTGACTTGATAAAAGGATGAGCTGACCCCAAAATTAAAACGCAGTCATCATCTACTTTACATTATTTACTGCTTAGACTTAATCCAAACACGCATGCATGGCTGAGCTGCTGCACCCCCCTTCAGATGGGGCAACGTTTTCAGTTTGACAAGATTTCAGCTTCAAAAAGGGTGTAAATAACGTCTTTTTTCAAATAAATTTGGGGTCTCCAGGCTTCCAGAGATTTGGATTTCGATGGAGAAGCCGTATCGGGCCTCTCTTTCCAGTCTTTTCGTTTGCTGAGTAGATATCGACGGAAATTTCATTAAGAATTTGAGCTGAAAACAGAGAAAAATATCCGACATGATGAACACAAAACGCAGCTATGGTCGTGCCACACTCCAATTAAAACATATTTCAGTGCACTTATACTGTTGCATCCACGAGTGTTTAACTCTAAAATGGCATAAATCCTGATCTAAGCCTTAAAAATCACAGATTAACACAGCACTGTATGTCCAGGTCATTAATAAGCTGCCTCGAGATCCCTTGAAATCTTCAAAACTTGCCACGGGAGACCGGCTCTTTCATTTCAGATTCATTTAGCTCTGACTTCCGAGCAGAGGTAGCAGAGTGCATGAAAGCTCCTCTGCCTAATTCAGTTTGGACCTCGGGGACAGATAGCGAAACTGCTTCCTGTGATCGCAGACAGTCATTTCCACGAAGTTTCCCAGAGATAAGGCGGCATGAGTAATAAGCGGAGAGCGGGGCCCACAATGGCCTCGCCGATCCAAAAGTAAAGCAAATGAATGAGTCAATGAATGGACGGGGGCACACAGCCAATCAATTTTCGAGCACACAAGGTACAATAATGAGAGAGAGCTTTTACGGTCAATAATGAACCTCCGGCACTCCGGGAGGCACAGTGTCTGGGGCCTTGAGCACAGAGCGGACTGCAGGAGGAGTCAGTAAAAGCATCGCCGGGGATACTGCAGCTGATAGGGACGTTTTAACACAGCACACTCGTCTATCTGCTGCATGAGAGGGAAAGCGCGCAGATGTGTGCTCGCTCCAGCGTAGTGCCAAGGTGTCTGAGGCCTAAAACCTGACTGGGTGGATTGTTTTTAGAGCCATAGCTACCAATAGAGGACAATAAGGTCATGTGCTGCAGACTGTCTTGTTTTGGCTGATTTCAATAAACGTATTTATGAAAGGATTCGGCATTTTTTCACCTGAATTTCATTCCGAACTGTGTGGGGAGGGGGCTTTAGAATTGCATTTAGACTTCTGTGTCGTGAAATGAAATGCTAACCCTTTATTTTATGGTTCTGTGATTTCATTTCCTGACAGTTCTGAAGTTTTCTAGAGAGAAAGAACTATGTAAATTGGCACTTATAACAGGGAAAACAGTTTGTTATTCAGAGCAAGGCTGCAGATTAATCGATTAGTTTCTAAAATATCAGAAATCAACGCTGACTGCCCATCACAAGTCTGAGGAGGTACTGAAATGTCTTGTTTTGTCTGACAATCAGCCCTAAATTAAAGATACTTACTTTACTTACTTACTTACTTACTTACTTTAGGCAAGCAGCAACCCCTCAGTTGCATTATGGGTCCGAACCAACATGGCTGCAGATGGCTTACACATGGTGTTAATGGGCCTTTACATGGACAGCGGTGATACATTTTAATGTCATTCAATCCGATTTCAGCACATCTTTCTTGTCTTTGGGGCTGCTAATCAATGAACGCTAGCTCGAGAGACGATAACGAGTCCGAGTTTTAAACATTTCATAAACATTTCATGTCTCTGTCTGCTGAAGAGACGGAGAAAGAGGGAGCTTGTTAGTGTGAGCTTTAAAGCGAGACGGTCCAGCTTTTTTTCGGGAACAAAAGCCACTGTTGCCAAAAGTGGAGATTACAAACGATAATGATTAACAGTGAAAAGCCCCCCCAAAAGCTACTGGTCATACCAGACTAAGTAATGCTTTTTCGGTAAAACGACTGAGTGTGTTCACTTGAGCGAAGGCGTGTTTTGTCCGGGGGGTCACAAGATTTGTCTGAGGGATAGCAAGAAAACAAACGAGGATAGTTTTTCCTGATTTGACCATAATCGTTGCTTTTTCCTTGTGAAATACTAGAATATTTAAACTCTTCGGGCCTCTAAATGACATTTAAAATCACACATGTAGCAACAGAGCTTTGTTTTTATGTGTGTTTTAGTTGTCATTTCTGTTATTTAGTCATGTCGTCCTCTGCACCGACGACCCGAACACGTACCTGTCGTACGTGGCTACCATGAAGTTGAGCAGCAGCCCGATGGACTGCTCCACATTGATCTGGTGGGTTGTGGGCAGCCGCTTGTTGAGCTGGTAGTAGATGGAAGACAGGATAGTCTCCAGCCGCGACACATTGATCTCGGCGTTGTGGTCCAACGTGTTGAGCCCGTTGTCACGAAAGGCTTCGATCATGTTCCAGACATCCACCAGATGAACTGTGGACAGACAGACGGTGATCAATCGAGTCTATTCATGTTGGAACTATTGGTTGTACAGTGTCGGATGCAGAGAGGATCTTCTCTTACGGTTGCATCTCTTCTGCACAAACCGGAGTTTGCAGGCGGTCCTGTAAGTCGACAGTCTGATCACGTCGAAGTTTTGAGCTCCTGTTGAAAAAAAAAAAAAAGCACAAAGAAAGACTTAAAAAAAAACATGATTAACGCTCTGCCTGTCCAGTTTAATGAAAAAAAAAAACAACATTCCGGCCCACTGAGGCTACTTTTAAACACTACCACCGCCTTCGCGTGGGAAGAATGATACTGTACGTGTGAGGCGCCGCGGATCTCCTGCGCAACTCGGAGCCGGCCAGAGAACTGCGCGAGCCGAGCGCCGCTGACTGTGAATAGTGAAAAAGAGATTTTCTCTCAGTCGACTCCACTCACTCATCTCCATGAAGAGCTGTCTCTTCTCCACCATGGCCTTGCCTCGTTTGCTGCCTTCCTCGATCATCCTGTGGGCACATCAAACAGCAGAGCGCGCCACGCTTACAGTTCAGACAGGCGGCATGTTCATGAATTTGCAACACACACACACACACGCGCACACACTCTTTTCACTGTCAGAAATCAGTCACACACCCCGCAAGTGAGGATGATTTATACGTTCGTAAATTACCGGTGCGACTGACGGCTCGTCATTTTTGTTTAAATACTCAAATCTTTGAAATATAGACAATGCGGCCTTTATGCCTCATGTGTCATGAACGTGAGATGCCCTGAATGCTGGATACCAGAAGGACACGGTATGTTCCTTCATCTTTGTTATTCTACCCTGTGCATCAAGGACTGTGTTAGTCATCACTCCAGCTCTTCACTTAGTGAAATATACAGATTATATGGCTTCGGCTGGCTTTCTAACAGATTCATTAACAGTTTCACCATAAATGTCGTTTATTCGAAAGACTCACTACATCCAAATAATCGCCTAATTCACTATCAATATAAATGTCACTGGATTTACCTATCTTGGCCCAGTTATACAGGAGAGTGTCGTGTCTCATGTTAAAAATGAAGCTACAGCCAGCAGTGGATTAGCTTAGCGTAAAGGCTGCGAACGGGGGGGAAAAGCAGCGAGCTCGGCCCTGCTAGTCCCCATCCCCTACAGCTGTTGAGGAGAATGCTCCAACGCTGTTTCGCTCTGAAGCCCCACGAATGTTTTGTGGACCTCGACCCCCTTCCCGCTGGCACGAGGAGGGGGGGGAGCAGGTTACGACCTCATTTCATTTCGTTTGAGCTCATCCTTTAATAAAAGTGCGCCGCCAGTTTGTATTTAGTGTCAAAATCAGCTGCACAAAGATAAAAAATGATGTGAGGCTGCTGTCAAAAAACTGAATCTTTAATCTTGCAGGATGCAGGAGGAACAAAACGCCTCTTTCATACCGAAGAATACACATCTATTGAACAATTTAACTCATGTGTTGACACCGGATTCAACGTCAGCTTTGCTCTCTGTTGTGTGTTTTCAAAGGAGGTCTCGTGTCTGTTTTGTTTTTTTTTCCTTCTGTCGACTTGGTGCTCGACAGAACTGCCTTTGAAACAACACAGGTTTCTTTATTTCATTCACTGAAATGTGCCATCAGGGCCGAGCAGATTCATGGCTCCTTAACAGTAATATCACCAGATGAAATGAAGATATTTGATAGTAGTGTCAGGATAAAAGTGTCATAAATGTGCAGCATAACGTATTGGAAATAGTATCATTTCTTTTAAGCCCATGCATGACAGAAAAACCATGTCTTTGACCATAAAAGATACAATACCAGTGTGTTTACCTGTCCCTGGAGCTGAGTGTCGAACAAACGGAAGCCCTCAACGTCGACCCTGAGAAGAGAAATTCAAAGAACATTCAAAGAGTTAGCGGGGAGCGCCTCTCGACTTGATGTCACCATTACCGAGAGAGATAAGCCATTCCTCGCTCGCAGAATGCAGTTGACTCTTAAATAAGTAATTAACACCTCGCCTCTCTCGCTCTCCCTCCTTCAAGGACTTCATTAACTCTCAATTTGTGCTTTTGTTTCCCCTCCTGCTCCTTCCTGTAGGATGATACTGGTGAGCCGGCTGGGGAACACTCCAGCGCCCGTGGTCTGTGCAAATGATAATTCTCCATGACATCCCGCTCAGCAGTGACTGCATCCTGTGGGATAATGACACCGACCGAGCCGCGAAGGAAACCGCTTAATGGTGACCGACACAGAGCGCGTCGCAGCTGGCCGACGAGTACCATCGGACCGCCCTCGGAACTGGGGGACCGGAGGGGCCCGAACATGTCCGGATCGCATGAGACGTTCATGTGCAGAAAAGCCAAGGTTCTTCTACCATCAGGAAGGCAGGGGGCATTTCTCTATCTTTTCAGCCCTTCCAGTCAGTAACTTGCGATTCTTACGTTGAGCAAAGGCCTTGAGATGAGTGTTATAATTAAGTTTCATTTGATTGTTCAAGGGGCTCTGCGGAACTTCTGCTTCATGCTGGAAGCCGGTCGTCAGTTTACTATAGCGGACTCCATTACTAAACTAACATTAGTGACTGTTGGCGTCTGTTAGCGGAGCAGAGAGAGGCACCGAGACGAGGCGCTCGATAAAGTCACATCCTTCGGACTGTCAAGGAAAAACCTGACCCGAGTCCTTCACGAAAAAGAAATCTACAGCCCAGCAGAATGAAACAACGTCATAGGGAAGCTCTCATTTTTCACTGCACGGGACAATCCGCTCACAGATGGCCAATAAAAAAAGTGATTAATACATGTAAATTGCTCCTTTGAATAATGATTTTTGCACTTAATCGAAATGAAATGTCAGAAATCACAAATCCTGGCAACTGTTTTAAGAATGAAATAATAATTTTGGTGTTTTTTCGAGCATCAATGCAAAAAAAAAAATTCAAATAAAATGCCGGTTCCTGCTTCTCAAATCTGACAGTTTGCGTCTAATATATGATCGTAACTGAAAACCTTCAGCTTTTGGTCTCTAAATCAAACATAAAAAGACAATGGAAGATGTCACCTTGGACTAGTCGTAAGCCATAATAGGCATTTTTTTCATAAGCCACATTCAGCAATGAATTGGAAAATGAACCGTGAAACTGGTGAAAGAAAATCCTCAACGTTCACTATTTCCAATATGAATACAACATGACCCCCCCCCCC
>OMLP01032458.1:1336-13387 GCA_900302685.1 Spondyliosoma cantharus | reverse complement strand
CACACACACACACACACACACACACACACACACACACACACACACACACACACACACACACACACACAGTAGAAGCAGGTTCTGATGGGTCTCCTCTCCTGCAGGTTCTCCACTCTGATGTCTGCCTGCAGGACGCACTGCTGCAGAACGCAGACGTTCTCATCATGAACAACGTGTTCGAGTTCTTCATGGAACCAAGAGAACAAGTCAGGTGAGGACTCACACACACACACACACACACACACACATACAAGCACTAATAAAGAGCTACAATTGTGACATCACTTCCTGTCTATGTCCCGCTCCAACACACTGAAACCCTCATCATTTATCAAACAACAACACAAACAACAACACAACTGAACAAACATGTAAACGAATGAAGCCATTCCACATCCTGCTGAGATTCTTCTTCTACTTCTTCTTCTTCTTCTTCTCCTCATCCTCGTTCTTCTGAGGTTTTCTCACTTCTACAACAAAACCTGTGTGTATGTGTGTGTTCAGAGCATGGAGGTTCATCATGGAGAACTTCAGGAAGAAAGGATCTCTGCTGGTCACAGTCCCCAGTCTTCAGGAGAGTCTGAGCACTCTGCAGGTATCTCTCTCTCTCACACACACACACACACACACACACACACACACACACACACACACACACACACACTCGGAGGCTCTCACACTCCTTGTATGGTTCTGTGAGCTCGGCCTCCGGCCTGCTGGGGGCCCGAAGCTCCGGGGCCTCTAGAGTTTCCTCGGCAGCTAACTTTATCCCGTCAGCCTCCGCGGGAATGTGAGGAGACGCCTCAGAGATATATTTGGATCATGTGACTTCACCAAGACTCCCTTTAAGAAAACGCCATGTTTTCCCCCCGACACCAGTCGACGGGCTCAGTCCGACAGGCTCAGTCTGACTGGGTTCAGTCTGACAGGCTCAGTCTGATGACTCGGCTTTAGTTTTGGTTCAAACAGCTGGTACACTAGCAGGATTCCTCGTCTCTCTGGAGTTACAATGATATCTTCAGCAGTCTTGTGAAGTGTTAAAAGATAAGATAAGATAAACACACGTGGACGGACAGGGAGGTCCATCATGGTGCCATGAAGGTCCGGTGCACCGGTACCAGACAGGAAGACGACTCTTTGACACGCTCAGTCTTCAGTGAAAGTCTCATTCACTCATGATTTCCTGTCAGTATCTGGTCTTCGTCGTCAGCCTCGTCATCCTGCTGCTGTCTTTTATAAATACGGTCGTCTCCACCCAGTCTTCATCTTCAGCTTCATCGCTTCATCAGCTTATCTGTCACCACCAGCGTCGGGACTCGATCACGAGATCTCCCTGTCGAGTCCAAACACCAGAGACTTTATCATCGATATAAGACTTTAACACTTTGTTTACTTCATTCACTCGTTTCTCCTGATTGAAATCTTTCACTGGCTCAACGACTGCTTCAGAAACACACAATTAGTGAAAGTTCAGTGTTTTATAGACTTAAAGGTGCCACCCAAAGTGTCCGAAGTGTCTGAAATGTCGAGATTGAGACTCAAAAATCAGCTTTTCTGACATATAGCACCTTTTAAACATGTCCAGAAGGGATCTTTAATAAAAATCATCACATTTTCATATCGACTTCTGCAGAGATCTTCCACTGAGCTCCTCATGAAGAGCCAGACAACCCAGCAGAACCAGTCTCCTGTGAGCCTCAACCAGCAGGGTGTTAGGTCAGTTGTGTTCATTTAGATTTGCTCTAATTTGATTGAATATCATTAAAAATGTCGTCACTGCTGCTTCCATGAGGAACATTTGGAGTTCCTGTGATCGAGGAAAACGTCTCCGTCTGAGACTGAGATCGTTTTTAAAACACAGAACAGGAAACCTCTGCACAGTGAGACTCTCAGTCCTGCTGCTTTTCATTCTTGCAGCTTCATTAGACGCTAATTCAATTTAATTCACACTCACAGTTTGTTTTTAATTAGCTGTGAAACAAACCTGAGCAGCCGGACTGAAAGCCAGCGGGTGGTGAAGGTAATGAAACCAGCTGATGTTCAGCGTCAGACAGCAGCTGACTGAGGAGGAAAACTAACAAAACATTTCTCTTCTCTGTTCGCTCCACATCGTCATGCGGAGGAGCTGCAGGCCGACGCAGAGGTCAGAGGTCGACCTGAAAACTGACACCGCTTGTATTTTAGGAGTAAAGCTGCTGGCGTCAGAATATATCACATGAAAATAACCAAAAGAAGGAGAATGTTTCACAGCACAGTCCCTCTGAAACAGCTCGGACTCTCCCAGACTGACCTGAGATCAGCTGTTAGAGGACGTCCTGCTCAGGTGGATGCAGGTTTGTGGCCAGTAGGGGGCGTGTTTGTTCTGCTTTTCACAGCAGGCTGAAGCATCAGGATGCAGACGGCAGTAACGAGTCCAGCTCAGGCTGAGTAACGACTTAAATACAATCATTAACTGAAGATAGATCATGATAAGTAAAATAAAGACCAGATGTGGGGTTTTTTTATGAGTTTTTTTTTGTAGTTCCTCTTGTTTTCTTGTGACCGTCCACTTCCTGCTCACCTGTGTTTCCAGGCTCCTCCCAGTGTGATGTCACCGCCACACCTGTCTCACATCATCCTGGTGATCACTGCCTGTCTCTCCACCTGCACCTCCTCCTCCTCCCCTCGTTAGTCCAGTCTGTATTTTAGTTATTGTGTTTTTCTCCTCGCTCTACGTCGGTTCGTCTGTTTTGCTCCAGCGTTTCCTGCTCGTCTCACCTGTCACCTGTCCACCGGTGCCGAGCTCCTCGCGTCTCCTCGGTTTGTTCACTCGCACCTCTTCATTTTTGTCTTGTTGCCTCAGTTTTGGCTGCGTGCTGTCTTTGTGTTCATGACTGAATAAACTGAACAAACAAACTGACCTTAAAGGAAAACACAGTTTATACTGTTTAGCTATGTTTACATGTGGCGGACCCTGCCACCCGCCCAGCTTCACACAGTGTTCTGGGACATTATTTTCCTCTGAGAACAGCAGTTTGTATTATCACCTCATTAATATCGTAAAAAAAACAAAACTCAGAGTTTGAGTTTCTTCATAAAAACTCCACGCTGCCTCTTTTTAAAGCTCTCTTCTGTCTCCATATCTGCATTTAGTTCCTCATCATCATCCTCTTCATCGTCTCTGGAAACAGCAGGCAACATGGCCGACGCCAGCTGACATGTAGGAACAACCACATTCACATTTAGACTTTCTTTATTTTAGAAACATGTGACAGAGCTTCACAGCAGAACGACAGCTTCAAAGAAACTTAAACTGGCTCCACACAGATCCCCAATTAATTTATTTTAATGGAGCCATTTTGTGTCTTTCTATGTTTGTTTCTGTTCAACTTCACCCGACTCTCCATCAGAAGATAAAGACCTTCTCTTCTACTGCTCGACTTGCAGACGGACCTCGTCATATATTTTCTCTCAGGATTATAACCTTTCCCTCTTTCTTCGCCGCGGTAATGAAAATCACTCGGGTCATTTTCCATCTCCTCACCCTGCTGAGTCACATGAATTCGGCCGTGCGGTCCTTCACCTCCGTCACCGCTGTAACCCGAGCAGCACATCCTAATAACTGACCCAGGCTGTGAAGTCGTTTAGGGTGATTACGTCCAGCCTGCCGGAGGTCATCGTAAAAGTTCAAGGAGTGCCGTTACATTTAGCGCCTGCTCAAAATCTCATTAACTTCCCCCGTTTGGCCCACATGGTTTCACTTTCAGCAGCTCGCAGGTGGAGAGGCGGCGCTGCTTTGTTGTTCTGGATCACACACTCGCTCTCTGCACGAGTGTCGTCGTCTCACAGCTGATTCACCTTCCAGAGACGAGCAGCAGCAGATACACGAGATATAAAGACTGAACAGAAGGTCGGGTGGACCTGTGAGGAGGTCCTGGTGCTACATGAGCTGCTGGGCCCCTGTGGACCCTCTTCTGTTCAGTGTCAGCATGTCCAGTTTATCTCAGATGAAATATTACATATTAACATAAGTTAAATACTGAATGTTACAGAAGCTTTCAGGTTGTAAAGGCCCACGAAATGTAAGATTTGTGCTTTGAAATGTCTGTGTGTGCTTTCACACCGACCCGCGGACCAAACAGCTGAACTTTGGTCCGACTGAAAGAAGCGGTCTGTGTCGGGGATCAACCTGAACCATGGTTTGGTTTTTATGAAGGTTCAGACTTTCAGATCAGTTACCGGAAGCTGTGACATGCAAGAGCATCAGTTCGTATGTTTGCACTTCCTGTTTCCCTCGTCTCAACGTCTGAGAGTTTTCTTAATGTGTTTTCAGTTGAATGTGTGAAATCAGGTGTGTTGTTTCCACAGGCTGAACATATTCACGTTTTATTCATCATTAAATGTCTCACAGTTTAATTCTGAAGCTCTTCATGTGTTAAAAACAGTTAGCGGTTGCTAACAAGTGTCTGAATGAGACTACAGAGGTTGTCGGGGACATTAAACGTCCTCACAGCGAACACAGAGACTCATCTACTCACTAGTCCGTCTTTACAGGCCCACTTTAGTTACACACTATTCTAACTCTGACTTTACAATGTCTCGTCTGTTTGTAGCCTAACATTAGCTTCTTGCTGCTACACAGTTCATTTACACTTTCAGTCCCGTCAGTAGAAGTTTTTGTCTTTGTTTTAACGAGACAGAAATCAGAGTTCAAATCCCAAAGAGAGTCCCTGAATCAGTCGTCTTTTCTAATTGTAAATTCTGATCCAGTTACGTGCAGAATAATTCAGATCTTCACCACTAATGACGCCTCTCATCCAGCAGAATACCTGCTGAGCCTCTGCAGACCGCAGCCAGCAGCTTCACACCTGTGGTTGAGGCGCACAAAGACGCGGAGCTGTGTGTAATTTAAATAATTGTGGTTCTGCGAGAAGACAACCTGCAGCTATTTATGGAAAGTGGAGCTGTGAGTAAACATCTGTAACATCTGGTGCCTCGGGTCACGGACTCGTCCTCTGTTCTTTGTTGGGTTTCAGGACTCGACCTGCAGATTCACTCTGTGTTGTTCAGATGTCTTCTGTCTATGAATAATAATAAAAATGGGGAAGAAATAGTAATAGGAGATTTTGTTTCATGTGGTTGTGGTGTCTTGGTTAAGACGCCTCCTGGTCGCCTCCCGTTGGAGGTTTACTGGGCACGACCAACTGGGACCAGACCCGGGGCAGACCCAGGACCCGCTGGAGGGATTATAGATCTCATCTGGCCTGGGAACGCCTCGGGATCGCCCAGGAGGAGCTGGAAAGTGTTGCTGGGGAATAAGAAGTCTGGAATATTCTCTCAGCCTGCTGCCTCCTCGACCCTGAAGAAGAAACTGTCTGGCCGGATGGAAAGTTTCATGTGTGCAGCTCTCAGCTTTCAGCTACAGATTCATATGAAATCATATCAAATATTCATTTTAAGATTGACGCAGATGATCGTAACGCAGAGTGATGATGAAAAACGATGTGAGAGAGGAACATAGTGGCTGTAAATTAATTCAGCGTTGACACTTCATATATTTTCATATTTTTTGTGGGAGGTTTAGTTTGTCCATCAATCAAACTCTTCATATTGCATTTTTGTTTTCATCCAGTGTCTCGTGTGTGTGTCTCTCCTGGTTCACCTCACTCAGCAGGAATGCTTCGTTCCTCTGCTCCTTTAATGAGGCTGAATTCCTCCACCTGAACGTGGAAACACCGCCGCATTACTCCGTCACTAAACTCCACACGGCTCCTACATGCTGCACAGCTCCTGGTGGGAGCTGTAAAATAACTACGCTGCCGTTAAAACCATCCCGACTGAAGCTCGTAAAAAACAACGTGGACTCGACGACGGAACAGAGAACGAAACACAAACACAGCTTCAGTTTACTGGTCACGATCCTCCAGGAAGCTTTATATCCCCACGAGCCAGTCCGCCTGAAACATGATCATCAAGTTCTCAGGAAGGGTTTGTAACTAAAGTCAACCTGTAGAGACGGATTAGTCTGTAGATGTTCGCTGTGAGGACGTTTAATGTCCCCGACAACCTCTGTAGTCTCATTTAGACACTTGTTAGCAACCGCTAACTGTTTTAAACCCATGAAGAGCTTCAGGATTAAACAGTGGGAGGAAAATTAGCACCTGCCGCTGGTCAAATGCAAGTAAGTCTGTGAAGTGAATTCAACCCAGAAGCCACAGTGCCGGGTTTGGATAGGAGATTCTCACCACTAAATTCCACCAGATCCGTGTCCGGTCCACCACGGCAGCGTTGTGTATCTTAACATTTTAAAAATTTCTATATCAAATATTACAGGTTGTCAGTTACTAAGGAGGGAATAAAATGTTTTTATGAGCAATGAAATGCCACAAAATACAAAACATGAACAAAATACAGATGATGGTAAAATGTCACTTAGCATTTAGCAACAGCACAAACTCATAATCGGAGGATTTCAACAGGAAAAGTTATTTCTCCAGTTTATAACGAGCCAGGTGTGTGATGCCTGTCAGCAGAGCACACCTGTGTTCAGTAGAGCCGCTCACACAGGTGGACGAAGGTGCACTGAAAACTTTAAACAAGGTCGATATGAAAGGTTTCGCCTTCATAAGCTGCCGTCGTCACGTCGCCTCACGTGGTGAACTGTGAAGAAACATTAACTCGGCTTCCCGTCCGACATCTGGTTCATTATGTTCAGAGACTCCGTGAAGAGAACGAGGTTTTAAAAAGGTTAGTGAATCACTTTCACAGCCGCTCTGAGGGATCTGATGAAGTGTTTCCAGGTAATCACATCAACAGCAGAACACGTTGTATTGTTAACTTTCACCATGTGATTGGGTTTCAGAGAAGCGTGAAATATTGATGAGATGCTTTATTTTTCTGTAACTATCTTCAGAAAACGCTTGACTTCCATCAGGTACAAAAAGCCGGCTACGTTAATTATTTGATCAGCACTAGTGGATCAATTCTGACAGTCAAACGAGTCATTACGATACAAATATCTATACAAATATGTATCCACCATAACCCTCTCACAATGTAAGCTTACGGGAGAAAGTCTTTTTGGGTGTCAGTGCATCACGTGACGGTGTAGTTACACGATTTGACCACTATGAAAACTGGCACTCTTTCCGGGGCTCACGTCGCTAACACTAGCGAGCGCCACTAATGCTAACTAGCTAACATGTTCCCCAAAAAACTGGCAACTACCAAGACTGCTGACGACACACAGACACCACATGACTCCAGCGGTGTCACACTATTGGCTGAGAAACGTCGTTAGGAGCTTGAACCAACAGCCTGACACAGATAAACAAAATAAAGTAAAATTATTAATTCACGATAAGTAAAGGAGATGTTTCTACGAGCTCTGTACGTAGAAAATATATCTACATAAAGATGTAAACAACATGACATTTATAAAAAGCACTTTTACATTAATATCCTGAATCCTGGGTTTCAGTCTGCCGGCTGTAGAAGCTGTTTACAGTAGATTTTAGACACTAGAGGTTTGAGAGGATCCATTATGAGCCGGCTGTCAGCAGGTCTGTGCTGGCATGGAAACCCGTCGTTATTTACCAGCACAAACAGAAACAGCTCAGCGATCATGTTCTGGAGGAGAAGCCCTGCAGGCGCAGCAGCAGCATTAAGGACAACTTCATATCATTGTGCTCCGTCACACTGACTGTTTACAGCTCCACCGGCAGCAGACGCTCGCTCCGTCTTCAGCCTCACATCTTCCCCCTCGGATCGTCTTACCGCCTGTCAGCTTTAATCATCTGATGAACCTGAAACTCAATCGCCCTGCTGATATTCACCGCTGCACAATGAGGCCCTGTGGCTGCTTAATGTGTTGATCTGCTGCAACACATTCATTAGAGCAAGGCCACTGAAGAGGTGAAGTTCTGAAAGCCTTGGTTCAGACAGGCGACTGTAGAATCATAAGTTATTGCTGTAACTCAGCAGCGAGATGTGACAGACTACACGTTGGTGGGTGGTACATACAGTTGTAGAGGGTTCGGAAAAACCTCAGAGAGAAAGCAAGTTTAACCTTTGTCTCGTTCAAAAGCTCTGAAATCAAGTTTAAGCTTCATAACATCTTCACTGGATGATCTCACGCCAGACATCATCCTTCACTTGGTTGTTGTGGTGTTTGTGAATGTTGTGAGAACAAACTGATAAAGTTTTCAGCTGAAACAAAGGATTCCACATTTGGAAAATTGAGGTCCGTCCAGATAATGTTTCCCCTGCACGGATGTTTCTCAACAGTGTGAACACATTAATAACAACCCATAAAATCTGAGGAAAGGAAAATCAGAGCTTGGTGTGAAAATGCTTCAACAGAATGAAAACAAACACTTGTTGTGTCTGTAAACCATCAGCAGGAGGAGAAACATCACACAGACGACATTTACACAAACCCTAACAGCTACAACGAATAAATAAATGACCAAATGTTGTGTGACTTGTGCAAAGATGTTTCCAAGACCGCTTGAATATAAACATACATATGGACATGGATCTTATTCGTGAACAGACTCCCAACAGCAGCCTCAGGATTTGGCTCGATTGCAGTTAATACGAGTCTGAAGTGTCGAAGGCGAAGCGAACGTCTCTGGACACATTCGATCGTAAACAAGCGATGGTGCAACAAGTTCTGCAGTCGAGGCCAACGAGACCGCAGGAAGGTGTCGGGCTGCTGCACTCAGGAGAAGGAAGACGCAACAACAGCCAACAAAACGTTAAACCAGGCAAATTTACAGGCTTAAAACAAGTGGTGACGCTCTCAATAACCTGAGGATGGTGGATCTAACCTCTAACCTGACGAATATCACTCCTGCAGACGGGTTACCTCCTGCTCCAGAACCGACTGGATTCCAGCTTGTAAATTCATCCGTCGCCGGGAGCTCGGTGTTGTTTGGCTGTCGGCGTCTGGCGAGCAGATCTCTGGCTGCAGAGACGGCGTGGAGCCCTGAGAGGAGCCTCTGTGAGTGGGAGGTGATGAGAGCAGCGCTGGCATCGGGCGGAGGGGAGGCAGGAACACATTCTGGGTTGGAGGTCAACGGATCAACACCGCTCCTCGCTCTGACCTCTCCTCCGCCCTGTCGGAGGGAGATCAGCAGGAATGAGCTGCTCTTTTGTTCTGGAGGTTCCTGCAGCTCTAATCCCGTTTCAGCCAAATAAGCAAAACAGATTTGGGTTTTTTCTGAAAATATTCAGGAGAAGCTGAGCCTCCTGGAGCCTGAAGAAAAAGATCTTAACAACCTGGACTTCATTATTATTCATGTGGCCGTCGGTTCTGTCAGGAATATCTTTTAAATACATTCATGTGATGACTTGTTAGATCGTCCAACATGTCACTGTCATATTTATAACAACACGTTCTTATTCAAACACCTGGTTACACAGAGATAAAGGCACCAAACTACTTGGTTACAATCAGGGAAAAACTATGTTTTGGCTTAAAATAACTACTTCCTGTTAAATCTGCTTTAATGTGCTTCATAGCAGCCGAACCAGGAAAGAAATCAACCAAGATTCAAGACAGTTTCGACTGATTTGCAGATGATCACTGAGGACGATGAAGTCGTTCACACATTAGACGTTAAAGCTCGATTGCTCTGGTCTGGCTCAGCTGATGACATCACTCTGCATCGAGCCGTAGAAGACGCCGGTGTCGTGAAACCTAAAGTTTAACTTTTTGTCCAAAGTCACGTATTTCATCAAACCTGTCTGCCGATTCTACACATGCAGTTTTTACGTCCTGGAGAACTTTAAAAGTAAAGCTCTGGTTCTCCTCACACTGATTCAGACAGCAGCCTCGTCTTGTTAGTCTGAAATAAAAGCCAGGTGCGTCGCCAAGATGGCTGCTGAGATGCAGGACTCGCCTACAAGGACGTCAGACTCGGCTGCAAACCTTCAGTTTAAGCAACTCTGACCGAGACATTTAAAATTCCTCCGTCACCTGGAATGAGCCCTGCTGGTTCAAAGTATTGTGTCAAGACTACAAAAACACCAGTGTGTATAAATGAAGTTGTAGTTCTATGAAACCAAAAACACAAAAGAAACGTTGTAAGGAACTATTTAAAAAGTGTGTATATCTGTGCTAACGCAGGCTAAACATGTAAAAAGCTCTCTGGGTGAAGCAGCTGTGAGAGTAACTGTGTCAACACAGCTGAGAAAACAGCTTCTGATCCTGAAAGACATCAGAGAGACACTTAAAGCTTTAACAGCAGCAGACTGATGGTGGCTGCAGAACGGTTTTCCATCCACGCCTGGCGTCAGCAGATAAAACCAAACACGGGAGCAGAAGTCGTTTAGCCCTCGAGCTGAAAGTGAACCGACAGACGGAGAGTGTTTGTTCCTCTGCTGATGGATGGAGGTGTTTGTTCTCCGGCAGGGAAGGTGGAGGAGATAAAGCAGGTGTCAACCGTCTGTAATGTCGAATCCAAGGTGGCAACTTAACTAAACAATCTATTAAGGTTTCATTTGCTGATTTAGTTCAGCTGTATGTCCTCTAACATCTGCACATTTTGGGATGATCTGGTCCAGTCTGAACTGCTCACAGACTCATCGGGGTAAAATCTGGATGATTACTCGCCTGACCACAACCAATGAGAGCTGACGGTGCTGCCGAGCAACTACAAACATCGTAGCCCTTGATGCTAACGTTAGCTAGCACACGACTGTTGGCAGAAACTTAAAATCTGACGTTCAGATCTCACTGAAGAACAGAAAACCCTCGCTGACTTCATCTCCCTCTCATCCAAACTCCTCTAACCTTCTGCTTTTGTTTATTTTCTTCACTGCAACATCGACTTCTCCATGTTGTTTACGTCTGCTTCCCCACGAAATAAGAAATGTTTCAGTGATGCCTTCACATCCCCTCAGGAATCCTCATCACATCAGTCTCAGATATCATTAACTGGAGCAAACAGACGATCCTGTCTTAACTTTCATTCAGGGAAACTGTTGGAGAATAAATGTCTGCGTCACGGCTGGATGTCCACGGAGCTGTAAATCATCAGAAGATCAGCTTTTACATGCACAGAAACCAGAGTTGAGCCAGAACGTCCTGCTGGGAAGTGAAACGCACTCGAGCTCTTGCGAGCTGCTTCGTCTCAGCCAAGACGTGAAGGAAGATTAAACACGGACCAACGTGTTTCTTCAGAGTTAATCTGCAGCCGAGAACCACAAAACGCCATCACTCTGCAGTCCAACACTAACATGCAGGCGGAGAGAACGTGCTTCTTGATTGAAACTGAAGTGGAAATCCACCACGACATGTTGAAACACTTTGAACGCCACACAGCAGTTTATGTACACGTCCTCCTCCTCCAGTTGGCTCTGCTGTCGTCCAGCCTGAGCCGACCGGTCGACAACTTGACATTTGTTCAGTTTTATGTTGTGACAACATCGTGCTTACGGTCCGGTTAAGTTTAGGAAAAGATCATGTTTGTTGGTTCTGTCGACACAAACGCTGCTACGCATTGTTCCAACGTCTCATCATAAATATCCGTCGCTTTCATAGTTACAAAGGTTGAAACTCTCTCTCAGCTCGTGAACAGAATAAGATATGTTGGTAGAAATGTTGGTTTGTGCATCAGAACTTTTCCTCTTTCTTCTGACATGAATCATCTCCTGACCTGTAGATCAGGAACCACCAGGCACAACCAGGTAATAGACAATCAAATATGTACATTAGTTGGTTATATAAATATAAAGTTTCTCCACCTCGAGCAGCTACAACACACTGATCATTTGTTTGCAGACTTTCTGTAGAACGAGTACTTTCACTTTTGATCCTTTCGTTACATTTTGCATTATTGTGTTTCCTAATGTTCCCACAGGTCAGAGATGAAGTTTGTTATCTTCAATCCTGGATCCATTTGGCAGCAGAGTCGTTCCCGACATCAGATCCCTCGACATCCTGCTGTTGTAAGAGGAACAGTTACTGCAGATGTGTGTCGATGTGATAGAAAAGTGTGAAGCTTTTACTGTTCTGTTTGTTTTAGAGCGTCTGAGTGTCGGTGTTGTGTTCAGGTCGGCCTGTGT
>OMLP01032446.1:0-15048 GCA_900302685.1 Spondyliosoma cantharus | reverse complement strand
ACAACGAAAAAAAAAAAAAAAAGCCCTGGAACAAAAAAATCTAAGAACAAGGGTGAGCTGAACAGCTAATAGCTGTCTAAATACTAATTGTCATGTTATTGTTTTTAAAGTGCACGGCTGCGGCGACTCCTCTGGCATTATTACAGCTCAAGCAGCAGGAAATTAGGTCGTGAAAGGCAAGGGGAAGCACTGCATGGAGGAAAAAAAAACTTTTTTTTTTAAAAAAAGACGACGCCAAAGCAGAAAAAAAAGGTGAATGTGACTAATTAAATTAAACAAAGCTTGACTTGAGGGTGGCTTCAGGGGAAAAAGTGCGGGAAGACGAGATGTGAGGGGTGGAGCTGGGAGCGGAGGCAGGATTATTTAACTGCATATCAGGTCATAGAAATCAAAGCCCCCGGGGCGCAGCCGAACCAAACATGTCCCACCCGGTGAGGTGCGGGAGCGGAGACGAGCTCCGACCTCTGAACTTCGACTTCCCGGTGTTTTAGAAGAGGTCAGGGTGTCACATCTACCTCTCTGTTTGGCATGGTTGAGCCCTGAGGGGAGTGTTTTTTTAAAGCTGACAAGGATGTATTGGCAGGCAAGGAGGTAATGGTTGATAACGCATTTGTTATTGTGGGTTGTATCGTGGAGCCCCTCCAGGCGGTTTTCTAAACTCTGACGGTGGCTTCTTCTGCACACGACGAGGTGGAAGGTTCAAGCATGGACTGTATAATGAGTTGTAATGTGGCTAAAGCGGAGAGTCCTTGTGAATGTGATTTCCACTCATTCCTCTCCAGCAAAGGGCTAATGCACTGCATTGTTCGCACTAGCATATACAGTATCTGGCTATTACTGTTGCTATATTGAATTCATTGAAGCAGAAATATATAATGTAGGCCACTTAACCAGCATCACCTTCAATTTATTGGCTTTCTAAATGTTTCCCACCGGACATTAAAACTGATATTCAGCTGGCAAATTGTGAGCCACTGTGTCCGACACGGCCCCACACTGAGGAGAAATCCTGCCAGATTCAGAAGTTCAGCACTAAAACAGAAAGTCGAGATAAAGTTCATTGTGTTAAAAATTAGTTTCATACATGCCTTTTTTTTTTCTCTTTCCTCCAGCAGACCAGCATTGACCCCCACCCTCTCTTCTCATTTCCATTCTCGTTTGGATCCGTCTCCCTTTGTATTTCGCTCCACTGTCTCCATCACACAAATCAGGAGTCACCCACATGTGTCCAAAACAATAAGATTCTCTTCTTCTTTTTCGCTAAAAAACGAGTGCAATTAGGGCTGCTGAATTTTACTCTTTGGCAGCGCTGTAAGTGCTACAGCCCCGGGGCTTTCTCGATATGGATGGGATTATTATAGCGTTGACGCGCAGCCACTCTGTTCCTGCAGAACCACGCACAGCCCCCAAAAACAAAATGCACACGTTTATTTTTCAAACTGATTATTGCCAAGGTATGACGCCACCTTATTTTGGCGCAATCAGTTATCTGCTGGGTGGGCTCAGTGGGGTAGAAGTAGGCCACGAGAGACGGCGTGTGCGTGTCTGTGAATGTGCCCAGGCTGTACCATTATTGCAGGTTGCAAGCCTAAGGCCACGTTTAGCCATCCTACTTAATAAACTTTCGCTGAGCTCGCTGCATGATATCTGACCTGAAACAAGACAGGAAAATAGCAGAGGCAGAAGGATAAGGAAACAAGTGGACGGAGATAATGGAAAAGAGAGGAAATGAAAAATGGAGAGGTGAAAGTGGGACAGCAAGGATGCGACTGCAACTCAGTGGACACTTCAAGTGAACACTGATTCTAGATGCCCAGGTTAAATCTGTGCAAAATCGGATTGATTTCCTTTGTTGTGAATGGTTTTTTTTTTGTTTTTTTTTTAATGATTCTAAGCTGTAGCAGTGTTTAAAGCAACATTATGTAGCGATTGGTATTTTGTGCAATTTAGAATCCTCCACCACCACTCTCTCTTAACTCTCGCTCAGCTGCTGTCCCTTTTTCTACAAGCAACAGGGGCACCCCGTGGCTAATACGGAAGGCGCCATTCACGTTATTACAAGAAAGTGCAAAGTGAAAAAGCAAAATCATTTTGAACATTCTGTTTGACTGTAATGTATTTACATAACGTTGCTTCAAGTGACTGAAATTCAAAGTAAAAAAGGTCATAAATGCTGCTTATTATTTTTGGGTGAACTGTGCCTTTAAAGGAATAGTCGGACATATTGAGAAATATCCTTTATAAGTTCTTTTTTGCTTTGTGCCGTGACTTGAGAAGATAGACAGGCTGCCACTGTCATGTCTGTGTGGTGAATGTAAAGCCCCAGGCAGCAGCTAATCATCTTATTAGTGTAACGACTAGCTCTGTAGGTAACAATATCTGAGAAACAACAAATACAAGTCTGTGTAAAGGTCACTAATTAAAAGAAAGTGTGTGTTTTGTTTGTTCTGGCTGTACAGGAACAAAGGGTAAAAATGACATTGTGGAATTAAGGGCGTTATCTGCCTGGTTACTTAGTTCTATGGGCGAGCTCAGCTTTGGACAGAGCCAGGTTCGCCTTCCAGTCTTCAGGCCGTCTCCGACTAACTACTGGCGGTATATTATAGCTTTATATCTGCTGTGCACTCGAGGCACCTACTCAGATAGGCTCACCAAGCATTCAGCGGGTCTGAAATCTCTGCCATTTCCAACTATTGTTTCCACACGTCCAGCCCATACATTCGAAAATGAGAGCGGCGAACAACTTTACGTGTGCAGCAGCCGTCAGTAATGATCAGAATAATGAGTCGTCAGGGGTGAAATGTCAGAGTAAGAGAGATAAAGAAGTAACCAGGAAGAAAGATCATAGCTGACTCAAATTGTAATTCTCAGGTCCTTTTCTCTTTCCCTCTCTCTTCCTCTCATGTGTCAGTCTCTTTTAAGGTGCTCTCAACCACACGTCCACCTCGTCCCTCATCTCTTTTTATCTGCCTGTTTCACCCGCTCATCCTCACCTCTGCCTCATTTACTATTGCTCCTCTCCTCCGGGGAGCGTTAACCTCGGTCGTCCATTCGCCGAGCCCTAAGGCCATGATTAGAGTGAGGGGAGAAAAGAGACGGATAGACAGAGGAAGTGAGTAATACCGAAAAGGTGGGTGGCTGAGTGGCTGGGGAGGGGCGATGTCTGCAATGCGCACAAGCCAGACAGAGGCAGTGACCCCCCAATCAACCCCCCGAAAAATGCGCTGTGCATAAGCCTCAGTTTGCAGAAAGCATTGCTTTCCAATAGACCCGCGGGGCCTGTTATTTCACAAGCACAACAAAAAGTGGATTAAAGACGGCTTTTCAACGTTCGCACTGCAGTTACACATCTCTAAAGAGCTGTGACAGAACAATTATTGTAAAACATATTAGGTTGTAAAAGTCAATTCGGTGCCTTTGCGCACAAGTTTTCCTGCTTCTGGCCGCCTGTTGGCTTCCTGCTGGACTCGAGCCAAACAGCATCTGCAACCAACTTGCTCAAGTTTCAGATCATGGATAATAAGGAAATCGAATGTAGGCCGGTCCCAGTGCGTTATGGTGTCGAAAATGCTTAATGTTCTGTTTGGGGCCGACTGCCAGCGTGCATCGGTGCAGTGGGTGAGTGATGGACGGCAAGACGCCCAGAGGTTGAGGGGTGGAATGAAGTTGAATCAAAATGTATAGTTAAATTGGTGAAAATGAGGAAATTAAAGTTGGAATGATGACAAAACTGACAAAATACGGTAAAAGTGTATTTTACAAATAAACAAATGTAAGATGTAACTTCTAATTAGCATTAGCGAGCCAATATAATTTGTGTCAGCCTGATATTGGCAATAATCAGTGTTCCAAGAGCTCATTAGGCCTAAACAATACTTACCATGAAGGATTGACATTTATGTGTCCCAGCTAGTGTTGCTATATGAATGAATGATGAACGATGAATGTTAGCTAGCTCGGAAAAGCTTGGACCACTATTACGGTGTGTTTAGCGACCACACCTTTCGAGTGCTGTGCTGACATTGCACAAGGAAAATAGATTGAAAGTGTGCCAAGAAACTAATGAAAGAGGAAAAATGAAATTAAAAGTAAAGTAATTGAATGTCTGATAACCATTTACTTCATTTTGTCAGATTCGGACCTCTGTAAACAACATGTGAATGACTTGTTAATGTAAAGATATATGGATTACCCCAAAAAAATGCCTCTCCTACTCACCTCCATCTTTACTTTTGTCAGCCTTCATTTCATGGCTCAGTTGACATCCATACTGCCTTCTTCAATCAATTGCCCATCACAAAAGTTGTTTCTCCCATCTGCTGTCTCCTTTTCCATCCATCCCTTCTTTCTCTGTCTTCTCATCATTTCCCGTCCTTTGTCCCATCTCCCCCCCTCAACTCCAGACAACTTATCTCATCTTTCCCTTTAACTTGTACACATGTCAATCCTTTACATCCATCTCCCAGGCTTGACATTTGCCCTCTGTTCAATCTCTCTGGCTCTCCTCATACCCATTTTCTCTCCATCATCCCTCCATCCTCACCTCTCTGATCTTTCCATCCTTCTTATCTACTGTATAGATTCCTCTATCCCTTCCTCCCAACATCCCTGCAATTAGAACCTCCATTTCTCTTTTTCCATTCTCCGGCTCTTTAGCTCTGCTTCCTTCACCTCCACTGTCTGTCAGCGGACCTCTCGGCCTCTCCTCTGATCATCCTCTTTCCTTTTTCCAAATATCAGTCCTCATTTCAAACCTCCTTACATCTCCTCGCCTGCCATCAGGCCACTCTGATCATTCCTTCCAGCTTTCGTTCCTCCTCCTCTCCCTCTCCCTCCCCCTCCTCCTCCTCCTCCTCCTCTCCCTCCCTCCCTGGCTGGTTCCTGACCTCCATCCTCCCTGTGATCATCCCTCCAGAGTTGAGGCCATCTGTTCCTGCAGGAGAACCAAGTGCATCCTGGCCCCCAAGGCCAGCCAGGATGTGTGTATTTATGCGTGTGTGTGCCAATTTATGTGTGTGTGTGTGTGTTAAGGCGTGACCACATATTCCTCTGTGAGTAAAAAAAATGTTGCATATTCATGACACTAAGGGTGGAGGACCATTTCTACCTTTTTTATGGAATTATCGTTCAGCCGTGCCTCGCTTTCATGTCTAATGCGCGATGGATCTTCGTGGATTACATCGAGATGATCACAGCTCATAAAGCAGATACCTGTGAGAGCTCCAAGTATGTGCCTGTGTACGTATGTGATATAGCGTTAGCGCCCGTGTGTTTGTGAGCGCATGCATGTGTACGTGGAAACAGTTAGAGTTCAGGCCCTCGGTGCTCTCCCTGCTCGATTAGGAAGTAAACAATGTTTATTCAGGAGCAGCTGTCTAAGGGAGATGGCAGGGTGCGCGTGCGCATACGCGCACACACATGCATTCAGAAAGATAAAGATGAAGGCTCTGAGAGGAGAGAGACTGATTAGTGGCTCTGTGAAGCCAAGGAGGAGAGGAGCGGGTGGAGCATTCTCATGCCATGCAATCACGCACAGGAAGGGATGAATGCAATAGGTTCTCAAGCAGCTGCTTGACCAGGCCAGCACTGTGACCATTGTGAATAAGTTTCAATTCTGCAGTATTGAGAATCATGGGTTTTCATCGCATTGTGGCGCACAAGGCCGCACCAACTATTCAGCCCTTAACTGAAACAGAATGTGGAACTCAAAGTGAACTCCACACAAACCATAAAGAAAGACCTATCTGTGGCTTTTACTCTTCATAGAATCACATGAGACACCGCTGCTACTTTGTGTTCCCTTTCAGTATTTTAGCCTGTAAAATGGGCAATGTTTACTTTTTTATACGGAAACCGTTAAAGTAACTAGCGTTTTTCATGTTGCCTCAAACAATGAAAGACTATTTGTTATATAGCAGATGTCAGAGAGTGGAGGTGCAAAGAGAAACCCTGCCGATTTCTATTCTCAGCCCCGGTTTGGAGTTGTGTCTGAAAAAAATGAAACGCGAACTTCAGAAAAATCCGCCTTTATAACCCGCACTACCACGATTTTGCCGTCTAGTCCACCCACCTCTCTGTCTCTTTCAGCGTTCCTGATTCTCCCCTCACGTCTCAGCAGCAGCTGTGCGTATTCCTCCTCGGGGTGAATCCGCCACGAGCAAGAAGGCCTGCTTTGCAAGAATGACCCAATTTATCAGACACAGCGCTCACACTGTTGATGGATCTAATTAAAATCTGTGTACAAATCTCATAAAGGCCAGCGGTAATCATATTTACCGTGCGAGCTTTCAGTAATTCTTTCACAATGTTAAACCAGGATAATCCATCGCATACAGTATAAAAGGGCCTTTTCCAGCAAGTTTGATCCCGTCAATGTCTTTTTTTTTTTTTTTTGTGTTGTGACATTATTGTTTCCAGTTATGCATTTTCTATTCACCCTAATCACTTTACAAGGACTCTGGCATGTAGAGTACGTGAGTGCAAATACAGCATTATAAGAATATGATTCAGTGTAATTCTATATTATATACAAGCATAAAAAAAAAAAAGCTGTCATTACATATTATTCAGTCTCTGCTTTTCATCCGGCAAAAAGCAAACCATTGATTTGATTCAAAAGCTCTCTGCGTGGGTCTCCCTGCGATTGCATTAGAAAAAAACAGTTGTGCAGCCACACCTGGTTCCTCTCCCTGACCCAAATGTATTTCATTTTTTCTTTAAAAACAGTGCCTACCTCCCTTCACCGCACGCCCCTGCTATTAGCACGTTTTATTGTGCTACAAAGTTATTCTGATAGGGTGAGCCTCCTTCAATCCAATCCCTGTCAATACATTATGAATGAATGCCTGTGTTGTTGAGACTGGAGGTACTCTTAACGTCAGATGGAAATGAGCTAGTTTCATCACGCCCGATGTGGATCGAGTTGTTCCTAATGGATTCTGAAATCAGCTCCCAAAGCTTCAAAATAAGACTCAGCCACCCTGCCGCTTGTATCTGGAAATATCAATTTTAGTTGGTGAAATATCCCCCATTTGGGAAACAAATGAAATTCAGTCTTGACAAAGTAAGTGAGGCGGGGGAAATTTACTTGTATAGCAGACTGCATACACAATGGAAATACAAAGAGGTGAAGGATATAAAAGCTGATTGTAGGAAATCGCAGTCACGCTGCAGCGTAAAACAAGAGATTTAATGCTTGCAATATAATGTTGATTTGACAATAGCTCATTTGAGATAATCAACAGGTTGACTGTGTGAGACACAATACCAAATTGTTATTTGAAAAAAACAAAAACAACAACTTAAACCTGCACACAATTTTTTTTTCAAACTTGGGGGTGATAAAATAAGCTGGAAACACAACAGTAGCAAAAATTCAGAGTGTACATTCGCATGAATGTTGTATTGTATGGTGCACGTGTGAGCCAACAGTTGTTACACACCTTGCACACTAACAAGGAAACTATCTGTCTTTTGAGCTGCCGTACTAAACTTTCTGCCCTCTGTTTGGTGCTGGACAGGTGGCGTAGGAGAGTCTGCATGATTAAGTTTTTTTTTTTTTTTACTTTAAGAAAGGTGCCTGCTGAAACTGGAAACAAGGGCTGCTAAGAGGGATGAGACTCTACCAAAACAATAAGCTGAACAATGCTAAAATGCTCTATAGAGCTGAGGGGAAATGAATGTGACGCCATTAACATCACACAAAGTCAATTAATCAGTTATTGCTATAAGCTTGTGATTAAGGTAGTTTTCACAGTTTAGACCGCGCTAAAGAATCTATTTCTTCATATTTTGTTGTGTCTGTGTTGCCTTATGTAAGAGTCTCAGTGGAACATATATGCTGCCTTAAATAAGTTGACCCATGGTCAACAAAAAACAATTCTGCTCATCATTTGAGACACACAGAACGTCATGTCATGGATGGTAGCGGATACACTGTTCCCACGTAGGAATGAAGGGTGGAGCACCTGCTGACATTTGCTGGCCCGTATCTGATCTTCTCTTTGGCTCGTTTTTTTTGTTGTACAGCCAGATATTTCCATGGCATATACAGTATTTGTGCAGCTCATTTCACCAAGGACAGCTCCTCCATCTGGACTTGCAGATTGATATAAATTCTTCTCGTTCTCTTTCCAGGCAAACCTGCTTCTCAGGACTGGCTACCCAAAATCAAAACTTCTGGAGACTACTTTAACTTTAAACAGGAAGGTGCCCCTCCGACAGCTGAGGGAGGGATTGTTTCTGATGGGCCCATGTTAGTCTGTACTTTTGAACGCAAGAACTATATTTGTCATTGTTATTGACTCTGAACTAGTTTAATTTTCCCGAGACAAGTTTCCCAAGGTCTGTCACAATCCCTGCTGAACGTATTTAAATGCTCATCGTCAATGTTTGTCGAGCACACACTTCATTCTGTTTCCCGGGTTAAGCAGCAGCATGGTAGTCTGTTCCCTCGCAGTTTGGCTCAGTCTTTAGGTTGCATTCCAAAGCATTAACTTACGGCTGCTGTTTGTTTTAATATCACGTAGCTCTCATGACTGCTTTTTGTCCCGCTGACTCCAGTTGACCAGATGGTGTAGTCAGATAATGTTGTGGTGTACAAATCCAGGTTCCGTTTGCATCATTTTAGTCTTTACAGTTGAGAGATTAAACTGATCACAGTGATGATTTTTATATGTATTTTTTTGTTGCTGCTGTGATATTGTTGGCAGTTGAACGGCGTGCCTCTCATTGTAGCACTGCTTGGTCTGCTCTCATTCAGCTCTCCTTTTCTTGTCTCTCTTTATTTCTTTCTTGCGCAGTCTGTGTCGCCCCTACCCCCACCCTGTGCAAATATGAGCTTGGAGCACAACGGAACAGTCTTAATTAAAAGGGTTGTTTGCACAAAGGCTAAAAAGTCCTGATAACATGGTGCTTTCTATCCGTCCAAAATGAATGCTGCTTAGTGTGATAGCACGGCTCAGGCTGAAATTAAAAACTGTTATTAGGGAAGACCTAAAGACAGAAGAATAAATAAGAGTTAGAGGCCCAACCAACAGGTGCTTTATATCATACTTTTAAGTGCCAGTTAATTTAATACATTGTAATATAAGATGTATATATGATAGGCCTCTTGGGATTTCAGCAAATTAGCCCAGATGTCCTTGTCCCTGCCTGTCAGCTCTTTTTGGAAGGGTCATGAGACATTTCAGTTAGGATAAGTGATTTCTCCATGGACCGGGGTCTGCTCATAAACTGTAACATATATGGATAGAGCTTTCCAGATCTAAAAAGTGAAGCCAGTGTGGTAGTGTCTTAAACCTGCATTCTTTCTACTGACCAGAAGGCCAAAAATTCCTTTTATATTTAGATTATACGAAAATGACCCTTCTTCTTACTCCATTTATTGCCTCAGTAAACAGTTTCCTAACAGGTTTACAGTCTTCAATACAGTATGATGTTCAGGTTGTATTTTATGGACCCATTTAGAGTAAAAGAGATGATAAAGCTGGATTTACTTAAACGCATGACTAAGTTTTGACTGATAAGTTGCTACCACAGCGTACTTTGGATTCTCAGTCAAATCGAATAACAATATCCTAACCAGTTCCACTCCCAAAAAACAAAGATGCCAACAGCCATAATGCCAAACTCAAGGCCTCAAAATATTTGTCCAAAAAGCAAAGAGTGACGTCACGGTGGGTTTGCCACGTTGGTCTCCCAATCCCAATCTTCTCTTCCATGGGGAATGATTGTGACCAGCTAGGGTCCACACTCTCAATCTCTTGATTTAGTCTACAGAGTCTGTCCATGAAAATCACCGACAGAATTGGTAAAAATGTACTGTCTTGCTGAAGCCCAACAGCCAGATGTACCAACGCGACAAAGAAAATGGATATGGCCATCTCTCGAGTAATGCAAAAAAGATGGCAATGGCTTCAAGGCTTGAAAACCTTTGTCCATAAACCAATGGGTGACATAATAGAGGGTTTACACAGGCCCCTGGCACCCCATATTCCCACAGTATCCCCCAAATATACTCCAAAATATCAGACAATACCAAGCTTAGGGCTTCAAAATGGAAGATCACAAACCAATGGGTGACACAGTGGGTTAACACAGGCCTTTAATGCCCCCAAATCTTACAATGCCCCCGCAAAATACCCAGTGGGGTCTATGCAGTGTGTTAAGTGGATATTACTCCATTGTACTGGTAACAGTAAGGAGCTGGTCCACTGCTCCATTGTCCCATGACCAGGACTGACCCAGCATTGCTCTTCCTGAACCGGAGGTTTGTGATCAGTTTGAGTTTCATTTCCAATATCAACAGGCTTGCTGAGAAAGGCAGAGCGGTGTGAACCCATGACACACTGCTTGTTTTGCTGGAATATACAGTCCAATCCGCCTTTTTTAAAGATGGGACCCACCATCCCACCTGCCAGTCCATAGGTAGGCCAGGTGAATAATTCTCTTTTCCTGCTGAGGGCAGCCTTGGTAAAGCCCTGCCTTCCTTTCCTGGGTCATCTGATGTCTTGCCAGGAGCCAACCAATATATATGTAGATATACAGCATATAAATATAATGTCTCTACCTCTTCCTTACACCCAAGCCTCTGTACACTCCCAAGTGTTAGCTCAAATGTCTTGCCAGTTTATCTTATTCCAGCCACATCTAACATTGACTGGTAACCCCATTAAGCATAATTTACCCCACCCCCTCCTCTCTCCTCTTTTTCTCCCTCCCACACTCTATAACAGATTACTAATAAAGTCACTAAGCAAGAGTGATTCTCTTTTGCACATAGGAGTACATCTTCGCCTCCCTCCTCCTTCTCCCCGTCCGCTCTCTCAATCTTTCTTATGCTCTCTTTCCCGCTCTGTCTCACTGTCTCTCTATTTCTTTACACACACACACACACACACACACACACACACACTCACACTCACTCACACAAGCACAAATGTGCACATACAGTTCAGATGTACAACAAAATTGTTGATCCTTGTCTCTTCCTTCCACAGAAGATTCTCCTGGGTATTGAAGAATGTACGTGCCGGCATGATGTCTGCAACAACAGATGGGGAAAAATCTCCCAGGTGAAAGAAGTATCAGAGGTCTTCTCTAAGAGAACATGGAGAAAAAAAATGAACTGAGGCTTACACAAGCAGACACATTTGCAGAAGTAATATAGTGTTTGAAAATCCTATTAAAAACTCAGTTGACGGAAGCTCGTTTTCAGAAATGCCACCAATTGTACTGCGCTTTTTTATCCTAAAACACTTTTTTTGTACTATTACGAAAGACTGCAAACACAGAGTAAAAGCACTCGATACAAAGATTGCATTAACAGTTTTCCGTGTCTTTTGAATGTGTTTTGAAGCTATGGTATGTCTGTCATTTGGATCAAGCAATATATTTAATGTATGCCCAGAAAAGTGTAAAATCAGGTTAGAATGTCTTTACCTTTGGTAGACATTGAAAGTGCTGAATGCTGCAGATAAAGCATATACAAACAAATATGAGGGATTTCAAAGGATAACATTATCTGTCCAATAGCAGACTTCTCAGCTGGTATTCCCCCAAGGGAGAAAAATACACAGCAGGATCCAGCAGCTTTTTCTACACTGACAATAAGTTATTCCCTAAGCTTGTAGGATTCAGGAATATTAATCCTCTGTAGAGTAAGCTCACAGCTACTATGCCTTAGCCCTAAACTGCAGCGGATTCTAAAATCTAAATCCAGTAATAAAATCAACTGTAACATGCGCGAGCCATGTTGACATTTCAGGGATGCACATTTGACTTTAAATCAACTTCATTTCCTGTGGCACTGAATGTCACAACATCCCACATCCTCAGTGTTTTTATGTCTTAATTGCTGTGACCTTTTCGTTTTGCCAATAGGACCTGATGCAAGAATCAATCTGCTGGTTCTGGTGAAGCAACTGATGTATGGATTTTGTGGGAAGGTAATGGCCAGCTGGTCTCTGTGGTCAGAGAGTGTGGTGATGGGAGCTGCACTGTGTTTGTACAACTCACACTGACCCCACATTATTAGCAATAAGGAAGGTTTTCTCTGCTGGCTCTCCACAGTGGCACATATGAGTGTGCACATATTCCTGCCCTCCGAGGTTACGAGCAAACGATGGATAAGATGACCACAAAGATACCACAAGTCCCTGCTAAAAACATGTGATTTTACACTTGTTTTCATTTGTATGAATTAAATCGATACAATGCAACGTGGTGATCTGTTAACTTTATAGATTCTGTACATCTGGACTAAGCTAGGTTAGCAGTTTGACCCTGTTTCTTAGTATTTAAGCTAAGCTAACGGTACATCACCCTTAATAATTGTATCCATCTTCCTCTTTAACTCTACAACCTGGTATCCTTCCAAACCATGTCACTGTCATTGTTGGCCTGGCTTGTCTGTGAAAACAACCTCTTTTGTCTCTTTTGTTGGAGAGTAACCAATTACAACCATGCTACATCCAGTTACATTTTCAAAATAAAAGAACCAAAACTACTACATGTTCATGTTCACAAGATCATGGCTTCACTTCTTCCTTAAAACAGTTACCACTGGCTGTTTGCATCACAGAGGATTTGAACCCTGGTCACCTGGGAGAAGTTACTATTAATAAACTGGCCAAGCGTACCTGATGTGGACTTTCTGGTTTATAAGCCATCAGGATAGTGATAGAAACAGCAGTTTCCCATTATCTTTAAACTAATATGTAACTCAGGTAGATCATGATATGTACTGTAAGATCACATGAATCTGGACATTTTCTCAACAACCTGTCCAATGCTGTTGGAGTGGACTGGAGCCCTGGAGTGCAGTGCTAAACCTGAATGTTATTTTTCCTTCAACTACATGACTTTTTCTTTTGTGCTTTTTAAAAAAATCCTTTGACGTGTCCGACCTCAGTCCTGTCTGACACAAATAGCTGTCCTGTCTAAATAAAGGCTAAAAGCCAACAAGACAAAATCTTTAAAGTGCACGGATACTTACCAGAGCTGCAATGAGCAGTTCTTTGATTAGATGATTCACTGACACCTAGTTAGATAATCAAGCTATTTTAGTCATTCTCAAGCCAGGTTGATTCCCAGCACTGATGATTCCAGATTCTCAAATGTCAAGATTTTTGTCCTCGTCTACGGTATAATCTTTAGGTTTTAGACTTAATGGACAAAGCATCCAATTGAAGTCTATAATAAAAATTTCTCACCATTCTCTGACATGTTTTAGACAATCAATAGGCTGATTAATCAATGACAATTATTATCAGCAGCCTTTCCACTATACCATGTACTGTCTCAGAACATTGTTTCGGCTTTGTTTTTCAAGAGACCTCCCAATGCATGAGTAGTTATTGGACTTGTGAAATCAAGTGTCACTGGGGTAATTATAAACTAAAGCTTTTTTTTCAGCGTCTTAGAAGTGAACAATGTGCCTTCTACTTCAATGTGACCCTGTTTTCAGTACCAACGTGTAAGCTCAAAGTAATCCTGTTCGTCTCTTAAGAACTTTTGTCTTTGGCATTAGATTAATAGAGTGCTCAAGATGTTTGTCACTGACACTCTTTGTAAAGTCTATTTTGGTCCATTTTAGCATAAAATATGAATATTAACCACATGGGGGCAGATGGTAAATCAAATTGTGACATCAGACGTATTTATAAATTTTAGGGAGGGTGAAAGTTGATTCCTCGTTAAGACGGCCAGCCAAACAAATAAAACATGAAAATAAATCAGACAAAAGCAAACACAGAAATATTAAAGCAGTTGCTTGATGTCATCGTGACAGCCGAGTCAAACAGCTTAAGTAAAAAAACAAAACACAGCCACCCAGCGTCAGGCTCAAAATCAACCACTGACACCATAAAAATGCAATCTCCATCTTATTTCATTCTCTTGTTTCTCCCTTTGTTTCCTGCAGAATGTTGTTGTGATTTTTTTTTTTTTTTTTTTTCTGAAACCTTGCCTCACCTCGCTCAAGTGTTTGTCTTTGCTGTCTTAAGTAGACTGACTCACAGGTCGCCATGAAGTGGATGTTTTTACTATCTCCCTGAGAAAGATTATTCAGTCTTTGCATATTTAGGCGCTATTGTTCAAACAGGGAATTGACTTTGCTGGAAAAATAGGGCAACTACAAACAAAACAAAGCTGTGGATGGCGTTTCTGTTTACCATGGGACTAACAGTGAGGGAACAAACTGTAATGATGCGTTTTGGAGGCCCAAGCCATTTAATTAGTGAGTAATCTGGTCAGCTAGTGTTGTTAATGCTGCAAGCTTCGTTTGAGTTTTGTCACAATAAAATAACTAAGCAGTTATTTTATGGGAAATGTGGATGCTGCAAAATGCATGCTACAAAAAAAAAACACATAATTATTCAGGAAACTGCATTTTTTTCATTACCACTCGTTGCCAGTCATGCTGTTTAATGGCGTCAGGGGCAAAGAAACTGAGACTGGCTACAGTTTTCTGATTGCAGTGTTTATCTTCAAGTAAATGTAAAATTACCCAATCAAAAGCCTTCAGCTGTTGAAGAAAAAAAAAATCCCTCATAATATTTCTGCAGAAGAATAATTATTTCTTACTGCAACTGACTTCAGATTTCGACTGAAAATGCACACAGAGCCCGAACCTCAGTGTAAAGATGCTCTCATCGCCATGAAGCGAACACCGAGATGTGTGGAGTGTAGGTCTCCGAGGGAGACAGGGTCTGCAGCTGACAACTGAAGCATTTTGTATGTGGCAGACTGAGTAACACACACACACAAAAACGCGTTCTAACCGACACACTCCGTGACACCTGCACTGATTCGCAAACAAACAGATGCAAAGACACATAGTGACAGGTGAGGTCATGTGCACGCACAAACGCACGCATGTGCATGCGCGCGCGCGCACACACACACACACACACACACACACTTTTCGAGCACCTGAGTTGATCAGAGACTGTTACAGTGTCACCTCGCTCCCCAGCTCAAACCCCCCAGGAGATCGCTTTCTGTCACTGACGCCACTCTGTAGACAGCCTTGCACAGCCCCTGTCT
>OMLP01032423.1:1680-31216 GCA_900302685.1 Spondyliosoma cantharus | reverse complement strand
GCCCGGGTCCTGTGGGCAAAGACCCGGCCACCAGACACTTGCTTGCGAGCCCCAACCCCAGGCCTGGCTCCAGGGTGCCCCAGTAACGCCAATCTGGGCGACGTACGCTTCCTCGTTGTCAACTTTTTCATTAGGGGCTTTGGAACTGTTCTTAGTCTGACCTGTCACCTAGGACCTGTTTGCCTTGGGAGACCCTACCAGGGGCATTAAGCCCCGGACAATATAGCTCCTAGGATCATTCAGGTGCTCAAACCCCTCCACCACGACAAGGTACTGGTTCAAGGACTTTGACTGAAATGTTATTTGAAATAAATGTTGTCTTTCCTGTAATATTTTTGTTTCAGCCCACCACATAACCATGTTAATCCATATTGCAAGTGCATACATCTTCCATGATTAGCTAGGAGCTTAAATCAAACTGTGGTGGCAAGATGGACTGAGCACGAGTGCTAGCGGCTTACGTTACGTTAAGCAGCACCGCTGAAGTGTCCAAAGCACCTGCTAGCAATAGCAGAAAACGCCACAAAACAATAAGCTAAAAAGAGTAGGCCTATGCTACTGTATTTTAACGTCGGAGAATCTAATATTTTCTGAGGTGGCACATGGTGTAAAAAGTTTGAGAAAATATTGTGTATAATACAGTGTATTGGGAAGCTAGTGACAGTGACACTGAAGTCATGTGACAATACGTAATCCCTGCAGCTCTATAGTATCCAAACAGCTAGCCTGGCTCTTTCTTAACAGGGCTCTGTGGAACTCCTGTGCTGTGCTTGTATCTGGTTGTTGGTTTATGTCACCGGAATCCATTTCTAAACTAACTTTAGCTACTGTTGCTCTCTGTTAGCGGAGACGCACCGAGACAAGGCACTGGAGAACATATATAAAGTCACATCCTTTCTGTCGTCGAAAATCCAACCCAAGTCCTTTTCAAAGAGATCCACAGTCCAGCAGCATTAAACAACTTCAACAAATCATCCACAGGTTTGTGTATTCAACTGAGAGAGACGGGGAAGATCTCATTTTTCACGCCCCGTTACAACCTGCTCACGTATGGCTAATAAAAAGGAGAGCCCCTTTAAAGTAACAAAATCCTGACTTTAGAGGTTACCTTGAGAGGCAGATGGATTTGGGAGATCACATGACACATGTGATCCTTCAAATCCATCTTACCAGGCTTCAAGCTATGTGCTTGTGGCAGCTTAATATTTAAAAGTGGTATTGATCATCTCAGCTAACTCTCAACAAGACGGTGAATGATCATTTCCCAAAATGCTGAACTATTGGTTTGGGGATTAATGCCTTTGTTCTTTATAGTTATTTCTTCAGCTTCTGTTGACAGTTTTGTCTGGCAATGGAATAGAAAAAAACATTATTAAGTTTAAATTGAAAGAAATGATGATGAAGCAGCCTACACTACGATTGCATTTTAATGAGATTTTGTGCTCTGGTGTCTACTCTTTAAGATCGTCTTGCACCTTGTTATCTGATGTCAATATGTTTCACAGTACACACTGTGTTTATTAAGGGATTTTCTAAATGATTTCTAAGAAAATATCTTTGATGAGTATCTGCCAGCTATTGGTGTTTTCATCTGTATCACATGAGGTGTGCCAGCAATCAGTTTGCATGCTTTCACATGCACCGAGTTCAAAAAAAAAAAGAGAGAGAGAGAGAGAGAAAGTATGGGAGGAGCCTGACATAAAAAGAACAATGCATGAAAAGTAGCTGGAGTCGCTATGCTCCGGTCTGTCTGATTCAGTCGAACTAGTCCTGTGGGGAAGTGCGTCGCTGTCCTGCTTGTATGCAGGGGGAGTGTCTGTTTGCATAGGTCTCTGTCAGTTAACACTAATCCGCCTGATCTCCACCTCAAAGTCACTCACTTCTCCACATGCAAATAAACATATTCAGTCCTCTTTCAAACCAAAGACACTATCAAACACTTGTTTGATCAGCAGAGGCCCTGCGAAGCAGTTCATTATGCATTTGAAAAAGTGCCCTGCCCCCGCCTCGCAGGCAGAAAACTCATTGTTGCCAGGTTTTTATGTAATTACTCTCACCTTCAGCAGTGGCTGGGAACAACTGCTTCCACGGCAGACTGAGGTGTGTGTGTCTGTGAGCTGCTAACGCTTGTAACTGCAGATTGGGCACATATAATGTACTCTTACATTGCCCTAGATTCTTTGCTACATAGATCGATTCACAACTTGAAGCCCACCCACACCTCCTTCAACAACAATCCTCAGAACTCGGCTGTATGTAGCAGAAGAACTTGAGGGATGAAAGAGTGCTTTCATTGCATTCTCTGATAACACTTTGGTCTATGAAACTTGCAGCTCTCTCTGTAAAGTTTGTTCATCAATAACCCTTTTACCCCATGTTACTTCTTCAGCTTCAACAAAGCTGTTTCAGTTGTCATGATGTACCAGCTATTTTTCTTCTCTGCTACTACAGCCAAAGGAGGCAGAGCTCTCCAAAAGGCGACAGATTTACATTTAGAGCAGCTGTCTAATAAGAGGAACGAGTGCCAAGAATCAGTATGGTGTAGCGCATTAGGAGCATACATGTTGGAAGAAACCCCCCCATCCCTGAGCACAAGCCAAATTCCTTTGTGTGTATGTTGTGTGTGTCATGTATGAGTCTATGACATTGAGAGGCTAAGCACTGCTTTCCAAACAGACAGGCCTGAACTAGTAAACAGGTGCTGCTGGAGCAGCTGAGGATGAGGACATGGGGCGTCTCCACAAAGCCTGATCAAAGAGGAGCTGCCTCAGCCGCCAGTCATCCCTGCAACTTGATTTATGTCACTGTGTCAAAGAACTTTATGACTGCTTGCAACAGCAGCAGACAAAGAAAAGGTACACAGGTTCCTCCACAGCCTTAGAAACAATAACATGGCACGGAGAAAAGGGTGGAGTTGTTTATTGTTACTGAAGCGTAGATTTAAGGGCTTGATGAGTGATGAAATCAGACTTTGACACGCGGATGAGGCTTAATTGTTCTGTCATTTTTACTTCATGTTTGGCTCCACCAACTCACTCAACATCAGCTCAATTTTTGAGTGTAAAAAGCTGAATGTCCTGGCCTGGTGGCACATCAGTCACATTGAATTAAATCAAGCGATTATCATCGGTCTGATGCCGTTTGAACAACACCGATCACAAGCAGGAGCTCACTTTTGCCAAAACACCATAAGGAAACACAGCCTCCTCTTCTCCTGCCGGGCATAGCAGAGGGAATGAGAGACAGGAAGTAGATGGGTGTGGGGTGACGGCATTCATTCCGGTGGAGTTTATGAAAATGAGTGTGTCTGAGATTCATCAGCCTTAGTCACATGGTTGTGGCGGGATTCCCCCAATTTGCCAGTTGAACATGCCATCACAAAGAACAAAACTTGATCAGCAACAGCAGACGAAAGATGCTGCAGCCTGCTGCCAGACGCGCCTGGCTGGATAACCTGCGATCAGATGAAATAAGATCTATACTTTTAAAGGCCTAAATCCAGTAATACATACAGTTCAGTTTGATTTTCAAAAAAAAAAAAAAAACATTTATAAAAAAACTTTCTTGCTAGAATACTTTGCCCTTGCTCTGAGCAGGATTTTTCCCTTTGAAGAGAGGAGAAGAAGAGAAGTGAAGGCTGCTTGGCTGAAGAAGCCCTGGAGGGGGGTGGTAACTGTCATTTATATTTACAGCCTTCCCACACACCTCAGGGGCTGTTATCCAGGTGGCCTCTGTTGAAGCTCTCAGAAGCACTCACACCTTTCTCGCAACCCGGAGTATCAATAGACAGTGGCTGACTTTGATTCAGCCACATAAAGGTTGTGAGTCATGTGCTTTTGACTGTTAAAACGGGTTGGGTTGACGCTGGAACTTGAATGCCCTCCGGGAAAAAGCATTACTACACTTCTGAAACTTTATTAGACCAGAGAGGACTGTGCCATAGGTTTTAACTCTCAAAAAGGATTTGAAAGTGAGGCTGATAAAGGCAGCAAAGGGCCTGTACTCCAAAACTGAACCTTTTTTTTTCATATGAGTAGTGCTTGAGTAAAAGTCTTTAAGTATCTGGTAATAAATGTACTTTAGTGTCACAAGTAAAAGTAAATGTTGCATTTATTCACATGTTTGTATTCTATGTGAAGCTAACTTCCTGGAGACAGATGGTTGATTGTTGAATCAAATGTTCAGATTGTCACATACTGACGCCCAACCTTAGCTGTCAACAGAAGTCACATTTTATTTGTTGTAAAGCAGGGCTGGCCAAGGTGGGGTCTGTGTGCAGTTTTTCTATCATAATCTCAATATGCCTGACAGAGGGACACTTTGTACAGGGGGTCAGTCAATTAAAGGGTAACTCTACTGATTTAGCACATCAAGGTGTGTTTACAGTTTTTGGGGATTTCTTCTACATGTTCGAAAAAGTAGTATAAAGCCTTTTGTGGCTGCCGAGGAAGCTGCATGTAATCTGATGAATTACCTCCAGTGACGTGGCTGAGTTGCATTATGGGTGATGTAGGTGCCTGGTTTTGAAAAGCAAAAAAAAACAGAAATGCGTAGAATAAAAATAAAAAATCTCTCTGGTTCTGCTGTACTGATTTTGATGATTTCCTTGTCACCCTCCATAATGCATCCAACAGTATTGAAGGACTGCAATGCAAAACTAGAGGACTGCTTTTCAAAACTTGGTGCCCACATTACCCACAATGCAATTTGGTCACCAAGCAACATCACTGGAGGCAATCTATCAGATCACATGTAGTTTCCTCAGCAGCCACAAAGGGCTTTATACTACTTTTTCACACATACGGTAGTACCTCCCAGGGCCTGGAAAATTGGTAGAGTTACCCTTTGATATTAGGATCTTAACACCATTTAGTGTCTGATAGTAAATATACTTTTTATTTTAAAATTATTTATTTTGCATCAAATGTACTTATGTATAAAGGGACAAGTAAAAGTAAAGTAAAATTACACATATATTTACATGTATGCTTATTACTATTATTGATCAACTGATCCTGGCAAATTATCTGATTAGATTTTCAGTATTTTTCTCTTTATTTGTGTTTTTTGTTTGTTTGTTTGTCCAATTGCAGATAAAAAAAAGAAAACCTTAACCTAAAATTGTACTACTTTGGCTCTGATGCAGCATGCAATCTGAAAAGTAACAATAAAAGTGACAGTCTTGAGTAAAAGTCTTAAAGTATCTGATAATAAATGTACTCAAATATCAAAAATGCAAGTTCAAAAGTAAATACTTTTTATATCATACATATATACCTGTATGTACATACTGTATGGGCTGAGTGATTATTAGATCAAGTTATTTAGTATTATTCTGATTATTGGAATCTGTTTGTTTTTTTATCCACTTACAGATAAAATGTAAATAATCAAGTATAGTACAGCAACCTCAGAATTGTACTTCAGCACAGTACTTGAGTAAATGTCATTAGTTATAAGACATCACCAAGTAAACAGTACAAGATTTCCCTCCAAATTGTAGTGGAGTGGAAGAAAAAAGTAAAAAAGTAAAAAAGAAAGTAATAAAGAAAATGGTAATACTCAAGTAAAGACATCTACCTCAGAATTGTACTCAAGAACGGTACTTGAGTAAATGTTACATTCCATCACTGCATTTGTTTCTGTCCTAAAGGGTTGAGATACTTGTAAATTACTTTTAAGTATCCATGTTCTCCTGTTGCTCTGACAGATCTGTGCTGCTTACGGTCAAGACCAGACTTGTTGCTCTCGATGTGTATACCTTAAAACTGTTGACAGTGTAAGGATCATTTAACACCAAACATCTCAGGACACCATACAATGTATTCAGTCTGTTCACGCTTTAAAAAGCCACTTCAGTCAATATGTAACTACTTCAAATCCCGGCCAGATGTGTCTTTAGAAATGCCACCGTGCCCCGCTGATAAGATGAGAAGAGATGACTGATATTCTGTATTTTTGGGTTTGCAGCCAATCCTCTTCCCTTCAAACGGTCTAATCCTGTCCTGAATGAGAGCTAGATTATTGTACAACCCCTTCATTGATACACACCGCCACATGCAACACAGCAAGGAAGGGTGATAAAGGGGGGTACATGATGAGATTGGATTTAAATAAAGTTGTATATCTACTTCAGCTGAGGTGAAAATCTATACAGAGGGTTATGGAAACATCCAGCATGAAGTCAGTGACAGGTTATCAGAACTCTGATGTAAATTTAGTCAAACAAACACGACCAACAAATGTTAATTTGTCCTTTTGATGACATCAACACCTTCATTTTGAGCTGTATGACTATGACAATTTTTTTCCCCCATCAAGTAACGTAGTAATGCATTTTGTTTGCAAAATTGTAATCAAACCTGAAAAAAAATGTTTGTTCATTTTGCAGGAATAAACTTTAAAGTGTTAAAATCACAAACTTAACATGGGATTTTACATTTAAAATTCAATACATCTAAAACTATTTGCACCACTCTCTTTGTTATTGTACTGGATGTAAACAGGAAATGGAGGACCACAGATGATCCTATTACGCCACTTTTTGGTCATTTGTTTCGTTCAATGAAGGGGGACAATCACAAATGTCAAATTGTTTCCGAATAAAACATCCAAAAACAAGAATAGAGATGCTGATATTCAGTGACGGAAGGTAACTAAGTACATTTACTCAAGTTCTTTACTTAAGTCAATTTTGAGGTACTTTTTACAGCACTACATTTATATCATAACTTAGGTTACTAATTACTTTGCAGATTGCATGCTCAGAGCCAAAGCACCCCTCATTTAAATTAATTTATTTAATTTGTGGTCAGATACAAAAATACTGACTCAGATTATCAGAATCCTGAATATTGGATGTGAATATATATATCTATATATATATCTATATATATATAGATATATATATATATCTATATACATGTGTATATATATGTATATATATATATATATTTACACACATATATATGAATGTAAATGCATGTATTTCACTCAAGTATGACTTTTGGGTAATTTTTTACAACACTGCTTTTACATCCATGCATAGGTATAGGCACACATTTCCCATTAGTTCTTTATAAATATTTATAAACAAAAGTTAAGGTGGCGCCAGAATATCAAAAATTGTTAGATTTTGGAGGCAAAGATTGTACATTTTACTCACTACATTAAATTACTAGTTACTTTGCAGATTACATGCTGCATCACAGCTAAAGCAGCCCGTTTTCATGTTAATTTATTGGCAATTGGATTACAAAAACACTGATTCTGATAATTGTAAAAATGCTGAAAACGACATTAGATAATTGGCCAGGGAGATAACTGGTCAACCCATAGTACTCATTATATACAGTAGAAACATGTACATATATAGAATTCTTTTTTTTTTTATTATTGATACTTAAGTACATATAATAACAGGTACTTGAAGGCTTTTACTCAAGTACTATTCGTATAGTTGACTAATATTTTAGCATGATATCTTTCCTTTCACTTGAGTAAGATGTTTTTTTCATTTGCTTTAAGTCGTCCTTTAACAAAAAGGGACAAACATAAAAGTCCCATTGTGATGTTGTTATGAACATTTAAGGAATATGATACTGATAATAATGCTTCTGGTCTCTGTTGACTTAAGCACCAACATGTCAAGCTTGGTTACATTCTTTGTTAAATGTGAAAGTGCATTATTTTCCGGTGAGAACAGTCTGTGTTACATTTATGAGCTGATCCGAAATGCTCATACAACCAGTCAGTTATTACTTTAGTAAAATGTCTCTTTGGTCACTTTTTGTCAATTATTTTAAAGTTATTCTGAAAGCCAAACACACTGCTAAAACCCAGCTCTGACATACCATCCTAAAAAAATGACTGTCTGCAGATATACAGCGACGGTGGAAAGCAGAAGTGCTGCAGTAATAAAAGGACAAGCTTCATGCGGCTGGATGAGAATGGAGGGAAGAACACACAGTCGCAGCACACGATTGCAGCTTTACAAACATTTAAAACTAGAACGTTTTATTAATTTTTCTATAAAATCTGAAGTTTTTAGAAATATATACAAATGTTCCCTTGTGCTATAAAACAGCAAAAGACAAAAAAAATGGAAAACTCAACTGTGTGTACAAATAACTTTTCAATAATGAGTGCTTGATTAATTTATGGCGTGGATTTGCCTCATAATGGGCAGTTCTCAACAGCTGCTCTCACTCCAGTTCAAACATATATGACACTGCCTCAATTTCCATTAAAAAGCCTCCAAACACAACACTCATCTCTCTGACCATTCGCCTCCATTGTCTGTGGGGTCCTTTCATTGTCTGTAATCTGTCACTAACAGTACAAGTGTCTTTTTCTGCCTGTAAGGAAAACATCTATTGCACATTATTCAAGTAACCCCATGGCACATCCAAATGGTTTATTCCACTCTTTTTGTCTCGGGAACAATACGATTTTTTTTTTTTCCTCAACCAAGTTCCTCAATAGGATAAGTGAATCCAGGAGTAGCAGATTTTTTTCCTCAAACAAAGGCAGCTCTTGTTGCATGAGATGGCTCAAGATACAAAAAAACCCACATTTCATGGTCTTCAATGGAGTTTGCATAAATAAAACATAAACCTTGATTCTTTTGATGGCACTCTGATTACAAAGTCTCGTTTAGGTAAGGGCTTTACACGTATTTTTGGGTCTATACAAAGGGAGCCAGCTCAGACGCATGTCGGAGGAGGCCGCGTAGGCTCATACTTAGTACTGTGCCCTTTGAGAGACGGGTGAGGTTTGATGTAAGGCCTGCTGCTGGTGAACACACTCGCAGCCTTCCCCCTCGTCCTCTTCTTCAGCTTTCTGCTGAACACATTCTGCCAAGACTGCAGTGTCTTTGAGGTCCAGATCCACATGCCGCTCGTGATGCCCACCACCAACAGCATGAAGATCTTCACCATGAAGATCTCAACAGCGGGGATGGACGCCTTCATGACGCACTCGTCTGACTCCGGCCCGCTGCTGTCCACGCACTTCCGGTCCCACGCCAGGATGCGCCAGTAGTCCATGTTGAGCCTCTCGTAGAAGTAGCAGGCGATGACGCAGGTGGCGGGGACAGTGTAGAGCACGGAGAAGACTCCGATGCGAACCATCAGTTTCTCCAGCTTGTCCGTGTTCTCCCCCTCTGTTTTCATTATCTTCCGGATGTGGAAGAGGGCCACGAAGCCCGACAGCAGGAATGAAGTGCCGATAATCAGGTAGCAGGAGAGAGGAATGAGCACAAATCCCGTGAGAGCTTTGACGTCCATGCTGCCCACGTAGCACACGCCCGTCAGCTCATCCCCCGCCACCTTCCTCATGACCAGGATCATGATGGTCTTGACGGCGGGGATGGCCCACGCTGCCAGGTGGAAGTAGCTGCTGTTGGCTTCAATGGCTTCATGACCCCACTTCTTCCCCGCAGCCAGGAACCATGTGAGGGTCAGGATAACCCACCAGAGGGAGCTGGCCATGCCAAAATAATACAGGATGAGAAACACAATAGTGCAGCCGGTGCTCTCCAGACCCTCCTGGATAATATACTGGACCCCATTGTCTCTGTCACAGGCTATTCTGTCAGCCCCCACAAAGAGTCGGATGAGGTAGCCCACAGAGTAAACACAGTAGGACATGGAGAGGAAGATGATCGGCCTCTCGGGATATTTGAATCTCTGCGGGTCTATGAGGAAAGTGAGCACAGTGAAGGCGCTGGAGACAAAGCAGAGGATGGACCAGATGGCTATCCACACCAGGGAGAACTGCTTGTCTCCCTGACTCCAGTACACATCCACTTTGGAGTAGCATTTAGGGGCACATGACTCACTTTTCTCTACAAAGTGGAACTTGCCAGGATTGCTACAGGCCTGCTTGCTGCCAGTGTCCTTAAGGTGCAGGTCCTGCCCGGTCAGAGGCCGCTGCGGCCTGAAGTCAGGAGGCTGGGTGTGGGAGACTTTGGGAGGCTCGTCGGAGCCATTGTTTGGCGCCTCCATGCAGAGGTTGTTCGGGTCGTTTTTGGTCGGCAGCCGGGAGCAGTCCAGAGAGTCAGGCCAGGGGAAGCTAAACTGCTCCAAGATAGGTGAACATTTCAGTTTGACCTGCTCACACATCACTCTGCAGGCTGGGATTGGGTTGGAAACCTGCTCTGTGCACATGGGAGCATACAGCGAACACAGGAAGAATTTGAGATGACTGTGGCATCCGAACTGTATCAGCGTCGCAAACTCCTGCAGCTTTATCGCCGCCTCTTTTTGGTCGTCGTGGCCCATGAGATTCGGCATGCGGGTCATGTTGTAGCCAATGTCTTTGCACTGGGGGATGTTGATCTGTTGACATCTCCCCTCTCCTGACCAGTCCGGGTCTATTGAGCTGATGGCTGACCCCCCACTGCTCCAGAGAACCAGCAGCACAGAGATGAGGCTCAGCTCAGCAGATGAAATCATGGCGTCCTCTTGATTTAAAGAAAAAAAAAAATAGGCCAAATGTTCAGCACCGCCGCAACACTCAGGTTTCTTTCATTCAAAAAAAGTCAAACCCGGCTGCTCTTCCTCTGTCAGATCAACTGAAAAACTTACAGAACTATCCGCTGCAGGACCACCGGTTCCTCATTTTAGGTGTGGAGAGTTTATTAAAAACATACATCCCGCAATGGTCCGAAAATGCCTCCTCGCTGGGAGCAGCGTGCGTTCAGGTCCATGCTTTCACGCGCTCAGTTTGTCTCTGAAGTGTTGGAGCTACTTCGCTCAGCCTCCTGCGCGTCGCACGTCGGTCCGCCGAGAGTGAAACTGAAGGGTCATGTGTTCCGATTCATGTTTCCAACAGACTGGCGCTTCACGTCACTTTTCAAGAGTGATCTGTCTGGGCAAAAAGCAGCGCGATTTCAGTCCTCGCACGACAAGTTGGAAAAAGAAACAAACAAACAAACAAAAACAAAAAAAAAATGAATGTCCTCCGCTCCTTTACGCGGCGGGGACTGCTGCTCGCGAGGCACCGAAATAGTTAGTCAATCAGCGGAATGTAAAGTTCAATACACATCCCCGGTGGTGGCGACGAATGTGTCCCAGAAACGCAGGATTACGCTCCTCCCGTCAGCACGCAGTCGATGCGTTTGGTGGCAGCGCTCGTCTGAGCTGGTCGGAGCCTCCGTCCCGGTCTAACCTGCCAAAAGATCCGCCTTCAAAGACAGCTGCTTTGCATAAGAAAGATGACACTGACACGCGGATTATTTTCAAATCGTGCGGAACAGCTTGTTCATTACAGCACTTTCAAAGGCTCCCAGTGAACTTCCTTCTCCCCGTTTGTTTGCGCCGAGCCACAAACTTAAACTACAGCAGGACGGAGACGCGTTTTTTTAATTTTTTTTTTATGTGATAACCAAAATGTTGCGCAATATGGCTCACAGGCGGCACCGGTCCAGACGCACCACAACCACAGCTTTTTGGATACAAGTCGTGATTTTAGTGCACGTACGAGACGCGTTTATTGTTGACCTCGTTGCATTGCTTTCCGAAATGTTTAGAATTCGTTTTACCTCCTTGAAATAGCAGGCGAACGAGGAAAAACAGAATATTTCAAGTTTTTATTATTGCAATCCATGCTTTTCCTGCAATTAACAACATATTCAATTTGTCTTTTTTTCCCTTTTCGTTTTCGACCAGTGCAACCTTTCATTTTGCATTACAGACTTAATATGATGTATGTTATTACTCAAAGTAAGGAAAAAACAACGAAAGGATTCACATGAAAGTTAGTTCAGTTGTGTCCCTTCTGCACAGATAGACAGGACTGAAAAAGCATGGAGGCAGAAACAGAGCTCGTGCTTTTCTCCAGGGGCTGGAATAAGTACCTACTTAGGTAAAAGCAAGGACATGTCACTGTTAAAATAAAGCGCTTTAAGTGAAAACAAGCATACCCAACATAAAGGTATTATTCTGATTATTTTATTAACATCTAAGCAGCAAAAGGTCGAGCTGATTTTAACTGCACCGTGTGCTGTTTTAATAGTTCAGCTCAATACACATGCGCCATATGTTATTTGTTTTTGTGTGTTAAATCTGAACCTGCAAAATAACTTGTAAGTGCTATCAAACACACGTAAATATGATAACAGTATCCTGAAATGTTTTTGAGTTTAAGAACAACTTAGCAGTGCAACAGTAGCAATTACAAAAGTGATTGATCCTTATGTAGAGTGCTTGAGAAACTCCAATCTTGAGAGACTGGAATCCTCCATAGTGATTTATTGTCTATAAAAACTAAAATATGATGATCGTGGACCAACAACTCTCAATGTCATGCCTGCATAGTGAATGCTGGTCAGTGTAATATGGAGATGAGTTGAATTTTCCCTTTAAATAATACCACATACATGTAATAATGTAAATATACACACACACACACACGTGTAAATGAGACAGAACTTTTGATTGTGAGTAAAAGATGCTGATGGCTTTATCACTTTAGTTCAACTGAATGGGCTTTATTCATTCATTAGCAGGCAAGTTAGCATCCAATATTCACACACGTAACAGCAACAGGAAGACAACTGACATGAAAAATGAAAGATATCGGTTTTCTTTGGTTGACAAAGAGAGTGTTCGTCAGTCTGTATGAAACTTTAAGATGTTGATGGAAGCAAGATTCATTTATAAGGATGGGATACATAAGGTAGGATCAGTGTGTGTTCTGTTTTTGTATTCTTATAGTGTAAAACTCAACACCGCTTTGCAGTCGCATCCTGTCTTTTTCCAGTAAAAGAAGTGATCCAGTAAACAGATATGAGATTCCATTCCTTTTACTAAATTGTTGACAGTCTTCTATTGCCAAGCTCATAGATCAAAATTTACTTGCCATGTCTCGCAGTGACAATTTCAGTATTTTCATCACTTTGCCTGGCGTCCATTTCTCTAGCTAGGCCATAAACGAACCGTCACAGCAATGTCGTGAGTTTTGGCCCATATGTCTTTTCAAGGAACACAGAACTATTGGTATCTAAATGCTGCATATATTGTCTGATATGCGGCAATATGAAAACTGTTTTTACAGAGCATAATGCAGAAAAGAATGCCTGTGTATTGTTTAATTAGTTTATTGTTTCAGTGCACTGATGTCATTCATAGACAATGTATTGTTAAAATGCAAAATATCCTGCTTCCATCACAGGCCTATCTAAGTGTTTGACAATTTGACACGTGTATATGTGTTGTAAAAAATATTGGCCAATATATCCACTGTATCGCTTAAAAACAAAGTGCATTACTGCCTTCGGTTGGCATCTGCATTGGCCCCACATTTCAAGTATCAGTAAGGCTCAACTTTAGATCAACTGGGAGCGGTATCACAAATGCACCTGTAAATACACCTTCTTACAATTTAATAAGCTTCAATTTATTGGAGGACGAACATTCTCCCAAAGAATATATAGTCCAACTCAGTGGACTCAGCCCGACTGTTGCCTGAATAGTGATTTGTGTCAGCTTTCTTTAGAGTGAATGCTTTTATTTTGAAATCACTTCTTACGATTGCGCCTGAATCAGTGGTGGCTAGAAGAATATCTAGATTGTTGACCTCATATGTGGGTCTCCTTCAAGTGCTCCACTTTCCTCTCACACTCCAACTCCCTACACCACTGTACGCTGCATGTTGCTGCCAACGAGACTTTCACTTTCGCTGTTTTTGCGTAAAATCTCTTTGGGCTGATTCTTTCTTATCTGTATGTAAAAAAACCAAATTCAATATGGCCCGCACACGAACAATATTCTACGAATGTTGGTCCCCAGAGTTACGGACAGAATTAGGAGGAACAGCTTTTAAATATGCTGCCCAAAATTCCTGGAATAATCGACAGAAGGACCTGAAATTGAGTTGAAGTCGAATTTAAAAATATCTTGATTATAGTACTCATGGTCAGTGTGACTGTACATCTCCACTTAGATCAGATTCAGAACATTGTTGTTTGGGCATCACACGACTTTGTTCTCCTGATTGTGTATTGCACTTTAGTTGGATATTGTGTTCACTCATTTTCTACTCTTGATAACATTTTACCTGGGTCGAATAAAGAATATGTGTGTGCATAGAAAGGCATTCAGGTTCAGTCAAATGACCATCTTGCCGCGAGTATGGATGTTATACTCACTATATATGTGCTAGCCCTGTGTTAAACTTCCCTGTATACATCCTGTCTCTTGCATGCGACTGGCTCCAGCCCCCCGTGACCCTGGACAGGATAAGTGCTTTAGAAAATGAACGGATGGATGGGTTTTTATTAGCCCGTTAAAGCGAAACAATTCCTGCAGCGAGCTGGCCTACATAAGACGCAGCAGTACAAAGTCACAGTGTGTCGTAAAATAAACCAAATGCAACTCATCAATACACAGAATGCTGTAATAAACAGCACGAGTGAAACCTGACGATGCATGATAACTCCATCTTGGTTACATGTCGCGTCAGTCTGCTCACGAGAAGAAGGTGGAGAGACGGACAGGTTAAGAGGCCATTTTTTACGTGCGTGTATTTGTGTGAGATCCTCCAGACCTCACTCACGTTACCTTGTAAAAAGTGTGCGGTTGGTGAGATTTATACTCCGCCATGGTCCTCATCAAGGCTGAAACACTGATCAGAAGTAAACAGGAGTGCTTTTAGTACATTTTTACAAGGGTCACTAAAGTGCTGTTAGAACTATTTCAGAAATGTGTCTGGGCAAGATGAGAAACCTGGCACCAGCGTGCCTAAATGGTTTAAGCACAGCATATCTGAGTGGTGGCATTTCAGCTGTTAGCACTCAGTGTATGCAGCAGGAGCATAAATATAGGGTATGAATACGCGTATGAACACAATACCCTACTCCTATGCAGCATGTGCTTCTCAGATTTCACTTATCCAGCTGTTAATGGTTGAAGCTGTTGGTCCAAAGTTGAGGAGAAAATATCTGTTCGTCACTCCATTGATGTTTGCCGATGCAGGTTTCTGCAAACCACGGCTATGTTGAAACTCCACTTTATTTCTTTGTGCTGCAATTTGACGTTTCTTTAGGTCCAATTTTCAACACTGCGCCTATGTTCCGGTTACATTAAGGCACAAACAAAACACTTGTTTAGGGTTAGGAAAAGATCATGTTTTGTGTTAAAAAAAACAAAAAAAAAACTGGTTTGGTTGCCACAAACACAGCTGGAGGTGTGTTGAGGTCTCGGTAAAAATATCTTGTGGTGTCAAGCTTACAGATGCTAATACCATGTTTATGGTCCCTCATCAAAAATATCCATGTCCTCATCAGAAAAAACAATTATGAGTCTTTTTTATGTTTCTTGTTAGGTGGTGATCTGCAAAGGAGGAAGTCAGGAGCAGTAATATGAAGAGGGAAAAGCAGATGTGGGAAGTACTAATACTTTTTTCATGTACCTGAGTAGACATTTCAAGTATCTGTACCGAGTGTTTGCTCTTCTGACAAGCTTTTACTTTTACTCCCTAAATTTGAACACAAATATCTGTACTCTCTTTCTTTGTTACTTTAGTTTGAATGCATTTGAGGGGAATTAATGATCATCTTTATTTTGCGTCGTTGCACGCCACCTTCCCAACATCACAAGACTGATTTCAACCTATCGGTGCGTATCATGCACGGCAAACGTAGCGAGACGAAGCGATGTCAAAGACGTGACGAGATGGAAACAGATGGAGAGGGAGAATGGGGAGAAAAGGTGTGTTTATTGTCTTGTACCTGCAAAGACCCTGCAAACCTCTGCCTGGATTTTCTTAATTTATTTTTCCTTCTTTGTTGCTGTGTTCGGGACACTTTACCAACCCAAAATGTTGGTATTTGACTTGCTGGGAATGAAACTCAACAATCAGCTATCTTTGTGGTGCGTTTACGAACAGCTTGGACAAAACCTACTGATACTATCTTTAAGTTTCATAGTCCTGGAATTATATATTATTATTATATATAATGTTAATATGATGTGAGGTTCAGTTAGCTTTGCGCAGAAATGGCCAGTAGAAATGTCCTTCAGAGGGATACTTTTTACTTTTATACTTTGAGTACTTTTCAGAGGCTGTACTTTATTACCTTTACTTGAGTAAAGAGTGGAATCAGTACTTACTCATTTGCAAGTCTTTTTTCACACAAGTATCTGTGCCTCTACTTGAGTCACGAATACGTGGACCTTTGACATCTCTGGTGAAATAAGTGCCTAAATCTAACCAGACTTCGAGCGTGTGATGAAGGTCCTCTGTGCCTTTCAAGTGTACGCTGCAACAGTCATGCTGTTTTAAGAACAGTGATATGGACTCATCCTCATCAATCAATCAATCATTTTGGGGATCAATGGCAATGGACCTTTTTAGTCGTTTCTGTATAAAGATGTGTTGGTAATATCCAGTGGTGTCACACAAATGTTGAAACACAATGGTGGTCACTGGCCTGCCAGTCTACTTGTTTGTAACTACGACACATTTTGAGGTGATTTATCAGTGATAAATGTTTACTGGCGACATTTTATCTGACCGGTTGGACTGAATAAGTAATACATAATGTTCAGTTTCTAATCTGTCCGTAGTCTGTAAGTCATATCTCTTGCTGCCACGCTGTCTGGTTTCCAGCCTTTTGAACCTTTTCCGTTGAGTTACAATCATTTTGGTGGGAAACTCATAATTGTATGCAAACCATTTCCCTTTGTTAAAAAAAAGCCCAGATGCAGAAGCAGCATGCATTTCATACACTGTGACCCCTCACAAAGACAAGGACAACAGCTGACATGCCTGCTCCGTCCCTCCCTCTCCACTAAACTTGTATTAGGGAGCTGATGTGTAGGAGTAGAACAAAAAGAGATGACGGCTTTAATGTGAAGAAGAATAATGTAATATCAATGCATTCCCCGAGCCAGGGCCGATTCTGCTCTTCATTTACTGATCATCCAGCTTTCAGGAAACCCTGTCTGGCATATTTTAAAGCAAATATCTGCCCTTATTATCGCTGCCTTTGGTGTAATGAAGCTGACAAGATAATACTGTCACAGAGTCTAATAAGAAGACACAGTCGACTGGTTTGTGGTAATTCCTTGCCTTTGTTCAGTTCTCGCTCCTGTCTCTCCTTCCTCTCTTTCATGATTGTTTAGCTGGTCATGATGATATCTCTTTGAAAGTGAGAAGAAAAGGGAGGAATCATCAGGCCTGTTCACTCTTTAGCATCTGTAGCCTCTGCACCAACTACAGCCTCTTTTATGATTTTTTTACTCCCTGTTTCATATACAACCCCCGCCTATAGCTCATTTCTACACACACACACACATGTGCGTGACGCACGCGCGCGCGCGCGCACACACACACACACGCACACACCAACTTTATCTCATCTTTGCAACCATAACAGTGTGATGAAGCCAAGCAGCGCAGCTCCGCCATCTCTGAGAAATCAGCAACTGTGAGATAATTCTGTAACTAATAAAGTGAAAGGGGAGGGGGCCCTTTGATGGCTGAAGCTGAAAAGATATTTTATTTTTTTGTGTGTGGGATTTGTGATGTGTGATTCTATGGAGCGAGCTTGCTCCCCTGCTGCTAGGCTCTGGCTGGAAGCTGGCCCCCCTCTGGCTAATGTTATGGAGAATCGGAGGAATTTTATGGCTGTCTTTTCCCTCAGCCCCCTTTTTTCTTTTGTTCCCCTTTGAAGAATGACTTTAGACATTTTATTTACATATTTAACCATGGATGAAAGAAATGAAGGGTGAGGAAGCAAAGCTCCTTAGGTTCTTAAGGGAGTTTTGATCAGTTAAAATGAACTGAAGCTAATACATTTTTGTTTGCGTAGCCTGAAATTAGACGGGTATCAAACGTGTCACTGATGGTGACATTTCTGGAAATGACGCCGTCATATCTTTGATGAGAAATGTGATCTACTTACAGCGACTCTGTATCAGTAATCTTAGTTTTCCTCTCAATTGCTGTGGTTGGATGACTGGCATGCTGTTCCAACATGTGAGGTATGCTATGGGAGAGATGGGGGACGTTTTAGACATGTTTGGCATTGTTGCTGGCGTTGAAAGGGCATGTTGATTAAACGTACGGGTGGGGTAGGACTATAATCTTCTTAACCAAGGCCCTCCTCTTCTCTTTCAGAGAGCACAATGAGAAGAAACAACACACTCAGTTGGAGGTGAGACTATTTGTCCACATGCCCTGCGCATTGTCCAAGGATCCTGTTCTCCCTCCTGATCGCACGCATTCAGCGTTTAGCTCAGGATGATCCTATTTATCAACATAATCTGTTATTTTCTCTCTCATCACCAATCTACGATTTATGAAGAGGTTGGAGCCAAAAAAAAAAAAAAAAAGAAAAAAAAGAAAAGAAGATGGGAAAGCATCAATACTAAAATTGTCCTATCCCAGTTTTTTAAAGATTGTTTTGCAGCTGCTAGCAGAGATAATTCTGCCCCATAATAAACGCGGTATTTTTCTGTCCCGTTTGAACTGCCGGAGCTCTAATAAGAGCACCAGTTTTCAGTAAAGGGTCAGATGTTTTGAGGAAACGCATATGAATCAAGCAATTAATTATTGAAGAGCCCTGTCAACATCAAAGCCTGCAGTATTCTTTGCTCATATGGTTTAAATAGTTCAATAAAGTAACTTATTAATGAGGACTAATTTGTCTCGCTCTTCTTTTTGCTTTGCTCCATTAAAAGCTGCTTTGTTTCACTGCTGTTATTATGGTGAGGCTCCCATCAGTTGAAGGTTAACCCTCTGACCTCATTCATTGTGCGTTGCGGTTGATAAGAGGAAGTCACTGCGTTATTGTAACCTTTCAAGTGTTTATAGAGTAGATTAGTATGATTATAAGCGTGGAGCTTTATATGAGCTGTCAGCCGATCTGCAATAAACAGTGTTGTAATGAATTCTTGTTTGTTATGAAGCCCAACAACGTCAGCGCTGAGGCCGCTTTGAAACAGCAATATTAGGGCTCTTACATCATACCCTTTCATGTGGTGGTCGTTTAACAGCACAGAAAAGAGGAAGGGAGGAAGAAGTGGAGGAGGAGGAGGAGGAGGAGGTGGAGGGATGGAGGGCGGGGGTGTTGAAGTTCAGCAGCTTGAGACGAAGAAATGGAACCAAAACAGCTACAGTCGACTGTTTGCAAAAAGGCATCCTGGTTGTCGAAAGTCACAGCGGAGAAGTGTGTGTGCAAAAGCCGGGGCGACTTTTTGTTGTCCTCCAAACACACGGGAGTGATTAGCAGATGTTACAGATGAAGGAGGGGCGGGAAAACAAAAAGTCAAAAAGGGGGTAAACATTTTATTGCCTGGATCAGTGAAGGACACTGATGGCAATATTATTACCCAGGGTCCTCGTGGGGGCACTTGAATGTGAATTGCTAATCAGGAAGGCCTTCTCTGGTCTAATCCCTCTTTGAGTGGCCGGCCTGGAATCAGCGCGCCTGGGGAGACTCCCCACTGCTTCTGGCTCTGGAGGCTCCATTCACTAGAGCAGCCCTCCTGTCCCATTCCCACAGTCCCCTCACACTGTGCACCGGAGCCATGCATGTGCGCGCACACACACACACACACACACACACACACACACACACACACACACACACACACACACATATCCTCCTCTGACCAAATTAGATTAGACCCTTCCCTTTCTCCCCAGCAAGGCGCTGGTCTTTTCTCTGCCCGGTCATTTATCCTTCCCCTTTGTCTCTGCTTTATAAAAGAGAAACAAATTCCCAAACAACTCCCCTCCAAAGAATGCGCTGGTTTTTGGAAAAAGGATGAGGCAGACATCTTTAGCAGACCTTAGGTGATGCGATGATATCGCCATCCCTTTGGTGTGTCAGCTCTAATGATGTGTGGGGGAGCAGAGTGGTGTGGCGGAGCAGTGAGAACAACGCCAGCTGTGCATCTTGTCAACCTGTTACCCCCAAAACAACACCGAGCCGTTTCTGACAGCAACACTAAAGGATCTCTTTATTGTGGCCCCTCGCTAACATTGTCCAACATTTGCTCTGCTTGGCCGATAAATCCTCCCTGACTAGAATAGATAAAGTGAAGTTGGCGGAGTGTCTGCATTTGATGTGCACCAGTGTGTCAGAGTCCTGTAGTATTAGTTGTTTGGATTCCTTGTATCTTTATTCCTTGTAACGCAGTAATGGACACTGACGCAAATAGGCAAAATAAAGGCCTCAGTTGAAAGGGTCTTTTGTAAGTAAGCCCTGGTGGAAGCTTATTCCTCCTGGTTGAATGTGCAGCCAAGCTATCCCAAAAGCAGCAAATTGAGATCAAAGCAAAATTAAAGCTGACTCGTTCAAAGCAAGATAAAAATGTGTGAGCCTGCAGCAATATTTTCTCCATTGATTTCCTCCTTTGCTCGCGCTCCGTGGGACTGTGCTGTGCTCAGCGCCAGCGTCGGAGACTGCGAGGCTGCTGCGGGGAGAGAGGAAATGACTATCGATACAGACAGAAAAACACTGTCGTAATGATCAGGGATGAACGGATTTCACAGGGCGCGAGAGATCTAAGTGATTGGGTAACTTTTCATCGCTGTCCAAATCTGTTTTCACTTTGCATTAAGACACGGGGAAGAATAATGAGAACATCTAATGGCAAGCATGAGAGTGGCATCAAGAGCGAGCATTGGAACGGCATTGTCTAGTGCTGTTATTAGATGTGATTCTCTGGATAGAAGCAGGCGTGTAGAGCCAAGTTTTGTCGTTGTCTTTTTATCTGGCGCGTTTTTTAAAGGAACCACATGTGGAGCCCACGTCTCTGAAGTTTAGATTTACAAGAACACTGAAGAGTGTCTTTTGCAGACATTTCTCTGGCCATTTCTATTTGCTTTTATGTTCAGTGTGAGCACAAAGACGCTTTTTCTCAGCGCCGCGCGGCACATAACTGCACATGGGAAAGATGTCAGCTTTAATTAGGGAGAGTGAGCTCGAATGTGATGTTCCAATAATAACGCGACAGCAAACAAAACGTCTGCGTTATCTGGAGCTCAAATCTTGGTAATTATGTATAATTTACAGTTGTTGTATTTGCGCTGGGGGTTGTCGTCAAAAGGTGTGAAGGGATGAGTGAAGGTGCAGGTGAAGGATTCAGTGCTGCGTTTGAAGTCCGCGGAGGGATTGACAAGCCTTGCAGTGAAACCTGAGCAGGTATGAAGACAAGCTGGAACAATCAGACGCCGCAGACCAAGAGTGCTTCTCTGTTCCTGATGTAATTCTTCTCGTGTTGGATCTTTACACACTCTTGCACATCAGTCTTTATCTACAGTAGAATAATGTGGCAGAGATGTTGGAAAAGCTGATGAGGAAATCATAATATCTGTCAGACGACACTGGAGGTTGCAGCAACTTAGAAAAAAAACCTACTCGCTTTGTTTTCTTCTCCCAAACACATGCAAGGGCGCATTTGCACATCTTTTGCGCTCGCTTCACCTTTCTCTTGTGAGGTGTAACACCTGGGCGAGCTGAAAGGAACATGAATCAAGCAGAGGAAAATGTCTTTTAATCTGTTTCAGATATTGTTTCATAGCTGTAAGCAGTCTTACCTCATCTATGAAGCTTCCCTCTCAGACAGAAGGATCACTGTATCTGCAGGAATTCCTCAGGCTCAAATATCAAAACAGCACTAAATAACCTGTCATTCTCCTTCCCCAGAACAGAGACGCTGCTGCGTGATCAAGCTTGTGGTCCATTTTTGAGCGTAATAAAAATTATCCTACAATGGTGTAGTGTAAAGATCGTACCATTGTAGGTTGATTTATAGACGGACAGACAGGCAGATAGTATTTCAGAATGATCTCACGGAATTGTGTTGCTTGGATTGGATTGGATTCTGATATGACAATCAGGTATTTCAAAGCAGAGCCAAAGATTTATGATCCTGATGATTTGGATTCAGATTAGGAAGTCCCATCCTACCTTTAATCCAGATAAAATGCTGAATTAGGGAATTTCAACATTTAAGGCAGAGATCTGGATCGGTTTGATGCCAAACTTTAGGATCATGTAGATCCCACCTCAGAGGTGGATTTACACAGATTTACAGGGAGCCTAGGCTTATCTCCTTACAGATACCGTTTCCAAAGATGTTCATTACATTTGAAGAATGAACTGAAAGTGCCCCTTCAAAGGGTGTTTTACTTCTAAAAGAACCAGGTAACTAAAGAAATTTAAAGAATAGCAAGGTATGGCTCAGCCACTTTACTTCAAGAAAACCTCAAAAAGCTGCTGTAACACAGCAAAAATACTAACAAAGCATGGTCACACAGTAGCATTATTGTATGAAGTACCTCAAAGTCAACCTTGAGTAAAAGCAGAGATATTGTGTTAAAATATTATTTGATAATAGTCACTCAATAGTGAAAGTCACCAATATGAATCTGCTGTGTGGGCTGCTCTTTTGAGTATTTTTTTCCATGAATGAAACCTAATTATTAAAAAAAAATAAAAATACAGTATGTGAAACTGAAAAGAAATTTCTGTAAGAATTTTCCCCACGTGTGAAACCGAGGGGAAAAACATTTCAGGAGGAAAAATGTTCTTTTTAGGAGAAAAGGGTATATTTTGTTCTTTTTTTAAATAATTGCCACTTATCTGCCATCAGTGTCACGGGTGGAATACTGCGCACTATCGGCAGGTCAGTTACGCACCACCACCTCCTGTCCTGTTTAGAACATGAGGCAGCAGCCCCATTCACGTTTGGATGCGGGGATCCTGCGCCAATTCTCCGCCTCTGTGTGAATGTCTCGGAGGTGGCGAGGGGTGAAATTTCGCTCGAAAATGTAATTATGCAATTTAGAGCGCAAAACGTAACTTTGTCACTTTCCAGGATGTTTGGCGGGTCAGGATCTCAACCACAACACATTATAACAGCATCCATGTGATTCTAAACTGTCCACGGGTTTAGATTGACGGGGGGGGACGCCGGGGAAACACCTTGGAAACACACAGACGTCATCATCATGACGTGTGCCGTCACGCCTCTTTAGGAGCTGCTAAAAAAGTAGCAGTATTTTAAGTATTTTAGGCCTAATGCAGCATGCAATCTGCAAAGTAACTAGTATATGAGGAGTGGAAGTTAAAATAGAAATACTCAAGTTCCTCAAAATTAAATATTAATATTCTGATGGGTCAGAAGGTCCAAGCGTCAACAAAGCGATCTAGCTGACTGGCCTGATAGCTCCATATCAAAGAAATCAACAGGGCCAAGTTAGCTCCCATTAGCATGACCTAAGAAATCATTATGCCCTCGTTTTTTAAATATGTGACAACTTGAGTAGCTGGCTTGATTAATGTTTTCTAATAAGCAATCCATTACTGTCAGAAATGCACCATATTTCCCTGTTCCTGTTTCTCTCCTATTTCTTGGCAGGCAGCATGCAGTACCATGTTACTTTCAAAAGTAATACCACCCAACACTGATCAGGATCACTGTGATCCAGCCTGCCAGAGCTTTGAAATACACGGACAAAGTCAATGAGATCATTTTGATCAATGACTGAGAAAAACGAAGATTTCACGTCCTGAATCAATCCGATCCAGATTACACATTTTGAGATTCCGACCTCAGGAGATAGAGGAGTGTTGTTATCAAGCAAGCGTTTTATCTATAATCTGAACTGCAGGGAAATGCCTCAGAAATGAACTGAATTGATAGTAGCAGTAAAAATATCTTGTTTTCACAAATTTCAGGCCTCATCAGAGAGACGGCTGTTGGCAACCCAGTCATGGAACGTGCCCGTGGGCCTTTCTCCTCCTCTTACACTCTGAGCAAGTGCAGTGGCTGTTTGACTTTGCGTGTTCGGTGTTCAAGAAGGTGTCCCAGACATGATATCAAACTTAACACCAACCTTGCAAGCTATCCAATACTGTCAAAAGACGAAGCCACTAAGACAGAAGTCGTCCTGTTTGGAGCCGTTTGACATGTGACTTTCATACATCCTGTTTGATACGCCTCAGCTTTATCTTTAAAGTAAAACAGGATGGTATCTTTGGGGAAAGGCTGTTTTTTTCCATTCCACTAAACAACACATGAAACAATGTGCATTCATATCTATCGCACACACACACACACATGCACGCACGCACGCACACATTCCCTTTTCTTTCCTCATAGTTCCTGCAGATGAGGCCATCGCTGCCTCTTGTCACGGTGAAAGGATGTTGATGCAGAGTAAAGGGATTTTACAGCAGTTTTATTGGTTGTGGCTCTGATAAGAAGCCAGTGAGTCAAGCAGAGAAAAAGTATACACTACTGAGTGCTCAAAGATGGCTGTTGTTACGATGTGATTAGGTGTGACAGACTCAGACCAGGTTTGAGCCCTTAAGCTTGTTATTAAAAGCATTCACGGCCTAAAGCTTAGAGCTCTTTGTCTGCTTTTTCAAGTCGTTATTATTTCTCTTAAAACAGAGTTTCTCATTAGGAACAATCGTGGCAACCCAGTCAAGAGGAATTTGCGTATTTGCCGAAAAGGTTTCCTCAGACTGAATTTCAACAAGTTTTACTGGAATGTTTGCTAGAATAAAGTAGCTATAAAGGCTGTACGTTGGCTATAAATTGAAGTTAAATCTGCGAAATTCAAATAACATAAAAAACAACTTTCCTCCTAAATGTTTTCTCCCCCCCCCCCATTAATCTGACATTTTGAATGATGGTATTTATTATCAGGTGACGACTCCGATACATTTTATAACTCACCTGGAGTATCAAACAGAATCTTGATGTTATTTCTTTTTGTCATAATTGAAGTCAGTATGTGTCACTGTGCACTAGAGGTGGATTTCATCGTTCGATGTCGAGATTCAGTTCCCACCGGTCAGTTCAGCAGGAAGAATCGTTCATGTCGTTGGTTCGGTCAGTCGCGCTTCCGGTACAACGTCATCTAGCGGTGAATCATGTAATGCACAGTTCTCAGCTCCTCGTTCTCAAACGATCTTGCTAACGGTCAACTTAACACTGTAGTTCAAGGCAAATACAGAGCTGCAACTTCATGATTATGTGTACTTTTAGACAACACAACAGTTAGCAGCTAACAGCTAAAGCCTTGCAAGCCAAGAACGAGTGACTGACTGAACAAGAACCCCAGGAGAGGAATCAGTGAACGAACGAGAACGATGAGCCATGAACGAAATGAAATGTTTTTTTTCATGGAAACCATGTCCTAGACTCAGCATACGATTGGCTGGCTCTCAGTCCTCCTCACCACTCTGATAACTAAACAGTGAACAACACAGCGACTAATCTGTGAGAACGAACGAACGAACGAGAGAGAAGTGAAACGTGGAATCAGGTCAGTTCGTTCATGTTAAAGAGTCGTTCCTGATTCGTTCGCGACCGACACGTCACCACACTGTACTGCACTGTAAGCTTCGTTCTGTGTTTAGTCTGAACGCCACTTCAGATCTAAATGGGATTCAACACACCCATGGGGTTAATGTCTTTTAACTGCTGTTCATTTTGTTGTGCAACCAACGATATTTCATAATCGAGATCTGTTTGTGTCTGTTTGTGCATGTTGTAACGTCTCTCTGCGGTTCTTACAGTAACAACCCATCTAAGCTGCAGATCCTTCCTCAGCATCTACCAGGTGTTCCTACAATAAGGTTGAGGTCTGGTTGACAGCAGCCTTTTCAATAGTTTCCTCCAATTATTATTCTGTTTCATCTTCACTGCAGATGTTGAGAAGATCTGAGCCTTTATTCGTCTGAGAGGAAGACCAAATGTTGGGTAAACAAAACTTCTGTCTCAAGTGGCTTCTTGAGTGTCAAGTGCTGTTGACAGTCTGGCTGCAGTGTGAACAGACTGTTAGCTGTCCAAACAGGGTGACAGTAGTTCAGGTCAGCAGGAGTGAAAGACAACACCGTCAGCTTTCCCTCCGTCTTCCACGAGCTGACACATAACCCCCGCCCCCACCCCCTTGTGACGACTGACACCCTTGTCCCCTAACCCTCTAGATATCACCGTAAAGAATAGGATACGCTGTCACCACCATGACCCTCTCAGTCTGGACAAACAACTGTAGCCTCTCTTTCGTGTAAGTGTCTGTTTCCTCCTCTCCCTCTGTGGTTTTGACAGAGAGGCTGGTGTTTCAGGCTCAGGACGTTTCCATTAACACCTTTTGGTGAAGCCCTTTCATCCAGCCGTCACAGCCCTTGTGATCTGACCATGGCCGAGTTGTTAACCTGCCGCTGTGACGACGTCGACGCAGACGGACCCGACAGCACAGCGAGGAAGTCCTCAGTTCTGTTTGCTCCCTCTCTAATAACTGTTTGCTCTGCTGTCTGGAGGCGTTTGTTTACGTCTGTTGACATATGGCTCAGCGCTGACATCTGATATGTGTAAGCGATATATGTCATGTGTGAATGTCACTCCTGAGTGCAGTCCATTGTGAGATAAGTATTTGGCACTCTTGTCTAAGCTCAGAAATACGAAGCCAACATTTTTCCTTGTCATGCTTGCATGCATATTATCGTATCAGTTTACTTTGCAGGCATGTACTGTATATGGCGCTGAAGTCCTCGACTGCGGTTGACACACTCCCTGTGTCTAAACACTTTTCCTTGACCTCGATGGAAAACCTGCATTCTGCATTCTGAGATGAAGGATTATCTTCTACCTCGCTTGCTATTTCAAATAAGTAAACATTTTTAGGAAGACATCACAAAAACAATCCCAACTACAGCTCCGTGTACGTGTCCATTTAAGACGTTGGCATGTGTATAGCAGGAATGAGCAAGAATCTCGATTTATGTCTGCTCAGCCAACTGAAATATCTGTTTTTACATCAGCTTACATCAGCTACCCGGCAAGCGTGGATATTGACACATTTTACGACACTCTAACTCATAAAAAGTACATTGCCAGGGTGACTTTAAAAAGCATTCCTATACAGTTACTAAATACCTGTTCAGAAATGTAGTCAGTAACGTAATCCAAGTATCACAATATCAACATGTGAAAACAAACAATCAAACAATAAAACATGTGCAGATAAAGACAAGGAGTGTCAGTATGAGGACTTTTATTTCATCTTACAAAAGTGTGCTTATGTGCATGGTCACAGACTTTATTTTAAAAGTGCAATTCAGTTAGTAATATAAAACAATTACCCTTTTTTTTTGTATCCTAATTACTTAATCCTATTACACGTTTTCTGTTACTCCTCAACCTGTTTCAGCAGAGTACTCACTCATCTGTAGTCTGTATAAGCGCATTTAGATCCACTCGTTTTCATCAGTTGGATCATAAGAAACCTGAGTGAAAAAAGCAACAACTGATAAAGCTTAAAAACTTGGCTGAGGCATCAACAAGCAAAAATGCCACAAGGAACAAATGAAAACAGACCATGCATGTAAATCATAATGATCATGAAGCATTATGTCTGGATTATAGTCAGAAATGACTAGGGCATGGACAGATGCAGATGCAACAGATGCGTAGTAGTGACGTTTATATGACTTTTTTTTATGTCTATCTTACTTTTCGGAGTCCACTTTTCACTCATTTACAGAGGAACAATTGCTTGTTTTAGTGTACTGGCTGCATGGACATCACAACAAATTGGAGGATCTGTTCTGTGCTGGTGGCCACTTAAGGGGCGCCGCTGAAGTTTCACCTATACGTCTGTATTTCAGTGATGGTCCTTATGGTGGTGCTAGGTAGCCTAATGTTTTCTGAAGTGGTACATGATGTGAACAGTTTGAGAAACAATGGTTTTAAGGCTTATTGGAAATGATGTCCACAAAAAAATGATATAAAGAAAGATCCATATTAGATCTTATGTTTTTAATAAAAGTTATTGTCTTCCTTCAAGACAGAGAGTATGAACCACATGCCATACAGTCGACCTTTAGTTATTCCATCACTACAATGTCAGTATGAATTTCAGCAAAGTTTTCTTCAACAAAACCTTGAAGCTCTGGTTTCACTTCAGCTCTCTACAGTCACATGAGGTTATAGAACAGCTCCAGTATAACTGGATTAACCGTCTATAGTCATGAATAAGCCTGGCCTCTGCAGAGTAATGTGGGCTTCAACCACCGATTCATTCTTTTCCAGACAATTTATCTCTCCTCATTGGCACCCAATAAGTCAAACCGTTAAAACGATTAATCAAGTTCTCATTGAATACCAAGGGACACACTTCAATTGATAGGGCAAACAATTAATGGCATCCTGTTTATTTGAAGTGATTATACTGGGTTTGTTCCCATCTGCCTCGTGGGAGGAAGCGGCGTCCCTGGTGCAGATGCTGTTTGTCAGAAGTCAGAACGGTGAAGCAGCGAGCCAGCATGCAACAGAGGAGATTCAAGCAAACTGAAATAGAACAATGGCTCTTCCAAGCCTGTATCCTATTTCATAGGGAACAATGCTTAGTTTGTGGCACTTTTCCATACACATGAAAGACAAGCCATGCTTCTGTAGCTATACACTGTACACATTTTTGTGATATTTTGGTTCTGTTTGCTTTGAAGTGTGTTAGGGGAAAGACAAGCCTCTGCATAGCATCAAATGAAAAAAGGATTTGTGGAGCGGATATAATCATTTAGTTCCAGACTGTGTTTTAATAGCTATACGTACAGTGTATTTATGATTAGCTGCTGCATCTCAGGGCCAGGACGGTTTGAGCAGCAGCTGCAGTGAACTGTGTGACTTTAGCTCCTACCACAACATTGTTTGGCACTTTGCACCTACAGCTTGTTTTTGTTATATTACAAATGACATTAAATTAAAGACAGCACAAGAGCAGCTGCAAAGTTTAGCGACTGCTCTCTTCTTTGTGAGGACCCCCCCGTGGCCAAAGTGTAGTCCAAGGGGACTCCTCCTCCTCTTATTGCCCAATGGCATGCTTGTTTGTTGTCATTACACTATTGTTTTCACTGTCACTTTTGATCTTGGTTTACGGTCCCAGATGTTGGCAGAGGGGTGCAATCACGCAGAAAAGACAATTTATGGCAGCGCCTGATGTTCTCTGTGGTGTAGTTCTCCTAAAACAGCAAACACAGACTCTTTCTTCCATGAAAACCCACGCAGCCATCGGCCAATACAGGAAAGAAATGCGTCCGGAGCCTGTGGCAACACGTTTTGTAGACCAAGTTAATAGGATTTACTGTTTTGCAATGACGATCCAATTGATTCTGACATAGCAGATTTATATCCTAGCTAGAATGTCACTCAATCTAATATCAAACTTGAGAGCCCTGCACCTCTCAACATTTTAAACCACCTCTAACTGCTTAACCATAATCTAAACCCACAACATCTGTAACAGCGAACCACGAGCACAACAAAACAATGCAGAATGAGATCGTCCCCGCCGCGTTGTGGAAGAATAACAGCATGATAAAAAGAGACACAATGTAAAAGTCTAGCTGAATTGAAGAATGCCATTCTAACCATTTTACATCACATCCATGGTCACGTTCTGAACCTGTTTAACAATATATGCCTAAGAATATTACACTGCAATTTGTATTTTTTTTTATATCAAAATGTCACGTGTGCTTACAGAAGCTTGAAATCCACAG
>OMLP01032421.1:5720-30812 GCA_900302685.1 Spondyliosoma cantharus | reverse complement strand
TGCAGAGCACCAGCTGTCCTTTAAAAAGAGACAGCTTTAAAAAAAAAAAATCTAAAAAATAACACACACACACACACACACACACACACACACACACACACACATTTTGGTAAATATGAAACCACTGTTAGCTGCCAGTTTAATCACTTCTTAAATTTCAGTGCATCATTAGTTCTCTGCATTTCATCAACTAAAAAATGGTTGCAGTGTTGTAGTTCACACAAGCTGGTAATCCCGCCTGTTTTCCCAATGGACTGTAGATTAATCTGTGACATAATATAGCCAACTAGTTGTACATCCACAAATAACAACAGATAACCAACAGATCACCGGTGCGAGTGTCACAGCTAATTATTAAGTGGGTGAGTTGTTTTAGTGACTGTGCTCCGAACGTGCAAATTAATGTGCCATTCAATGCGATATTACAGAAGGGCAGTGAGTGCAGTTGTCGGACTTAACTCTAGAGCCACAGAGATTATAAGAGATGGCTTTTCTGTTCTCCCCCATTTATCATGCTAGCGTCCTTGGTGGGCATACCATTAACAACTGACCTGCCGTTAAACAAATGAAGGCCCCACACAGAGGCAATGATATGATATACAAATATCTGTTGTGATTTGGCCGGGGACATATAATGTATAATGATGCATAATGTGTCACTCTGTGTCAGTTTGTATTTAGTGTCCTTGTTATACTATTTCCAAACCAGTGATTGCTATGATGACAAAGTCTGTCCACAGGGCAGAGTTGATGTTTGGACACTGCAATCAAGGTACTGGAGTGAGACGGATAAAAATTACTCGGTAATGATAACATGAATTAAATAAGGTGAGTCGAGCAGAGCTTGCTCTACTCAATGGCTTCAATTATGAATCATAAATTTCACACGGGCTCTATAAGACATATGTTCCTGGAGAACATAAACACACCTGGCTGTAATATCCGGACAGTAAATTTAATGATGTTGAGTGTCAGGCAGGAAAGGAAATAATGATTGCAGAGGGATGAAGAAAAGAGGCATATTCAATTGACCTGTTAAGCTGTGTCCGGCTAGCTTGCCAAGCAATACAAACACAGCTAAGCAAAAAGGTGAACGCCTCAATTGAAGTGTATCGTCATTCCATACATCATTACAAAGCTTCATTCTATTCAGGCAAACCATTTCAAGATAAAAGCGTGTCAGCAAGTACAGTCAACAAACAACCAAACAAACAAGCTGACAAACCAGCATGTACAAAGTTTTGCCAACTTACCAAGAAAGAGCCTGGGTGTTTCAGTAGCGCATCAAACTCCCCCCAAAAAACTGTCCTCTCCAATTCCCAAATGTCCACTAGAACATTTTCAGTAACGTATTCAGTCCAAAACATACTTTTTCATGCTTTTTTCTATAAAAAGACACAAAAGACATTTCACAGCAGATGCCGTATCACTCTACACCGGAGTTCCCGAAATGGCAGTTGTTTGATTGACAGCTCATTCGAGCAGATAGGAGCTTCTATGCCCACCCTAGAGCCAACAACAGTCAAGGAATGATCATGGAGACATGTCACCTGAGTGACTTACACGGCAGCCTCCAGATGAGTGATGCATCATGTAGCCAATGTGATTTCAAATCCAGAAATATAAAGTTAATATTACTTATGAAAGCCCTAAACATGGATAATATTCAAGTGGATATAATTGTATGCCGTTTTTTAAATTAGGAAATTAAGAACTTATATTATGTTTTTGCCCCGTTACTCTCAGGCAGAGGAATTTTCGGTCTAAACGTATCTTTTTGTTTTGCCAGGCACCTCAATATTTCCTCCTTAAAAATCATGTGTTAAGTGCTAATTTGCAGTGATATTGTTGTGTAACTGAACTTTATACATGTAAGACTGTGGACCCGTTTTCCAGCTAATAGGGGCATTCTGTATGTGTTTTTAAAAAATCAATAAATAATTCAGCGTGTTCAAACAATACCCTTGCAGAGCTTCTGACAGCTTGGGAAAAACAATCCGCTTATAACCTTTCAAAAGAGCCCCGAACCCATTATGTGCTGCTAAATGTTCAACAGCAGCTTTGAGGTTTACTCTGGGCTATACTGAGATGAGAGTTTTAGCTCAATTTTACGTGAGCTTCCAGGAATAAGAACAGTATAGCTCTGCTGATGACCTACAGTACTCACTCAGTTTTGCCGGCTATAGGTTAGGAGTGTCAGTCAAGGCGCGCGCTGTATGAACACACATATATGGATATGCATATATACACATTTGGGAACACTGCCGCATACAAATGAAAAAGTTTTGACTGTGCAGCTGAGCTAAGAGGAATAACACTCAGCCTGTGTGTCAGGGATCGCCCTTAATTACCTTCAATCAGAGCACCACTGTTTGTTTCACAGACTAATGACTTAGATGGGGATTAAGCACTTGGCACAGTGCTAATTAGCCCGCCAGAACTCCCTGGGCACCCCAATGTGAGCTTCCGACAAAAAAGCCATCAAACAGGGGGAGACACTTAGTTTTTCCTTGAACCCTATCTGGCCTCTGACCACCTAAAGCCTCTCCTGAAGAGGCTGAAGTAGAGTTTTTTTTTTTTTTCCACTCTACATACTGTACATTTAGGTACTTCAGTCTAGCAATATTATGTATGAATTGGTATTATCTGGCATTTGGTGCCCCACAGTTATTGAGTGCAACACTGCTGTTTGAAATACAAATCCCAGGTTTCTGTTACAATGTTATCAGCTGTAATGTCAGATGAGCTAATTAGCTAATGGCAGCTACATTTAGCAGCAGGTTTGAGGCAGAGCAGCCTGGAGGACAGTAGAGGGAGACCGAGAAAACATCAAATAAGGTCCAGTTTCACCAATACAGTTGGTATTGTGTGACATAGTTCCGTAAAGCACCATGCATTTATCTTGATATACTGCTCTCTCACATAAGCTACACACACAAATGCAAGTTATAGGGGCACAGAGTGAGACCGATGGAGACACTGTTCTCCCTAGTACAAGTCAGTGTACCGTCAGAATGATTTTGAAGCTGATGTTTTTACCTTTAAGTATGGTCCTCGAGTAAGTCTTTCATTTTGTGGAGTGAGCAGCATTTCTTGTATGAAAGGTGCTCTACCAACAAATGCCGTTTTACACCCTTGTGATGAGTTGAGGAGAGACAAACTAACATCTGCAAGCCGGGATGCAATTATTTACTCTTGCAAGCTTTAAAATCAGCTTCTATTTGATCTTAGATTTTATGTGATCAAAAAGCAACCGCTCACTCAAATGATCCGCTGATGTCCCGTTGGCGATCAGCAAGATCGACTTTGTCCAGCATGATGGCTCGTATATGTGCATTTCTCTGATGTGTGTCTATGTGTGCTTGTGTCTTTTCCTTATCTGCTCAATTCAATCCATCAGATATCAAGAGCAGGTATTAGTAGAGCTCCACAATGGAGCATTGATTAGAATTTTGTTAGAATCAATTGGCATGGTCAAAAATAATTGGAAAATTGTCCAGGCTGATATTGGCTTTTTACAGTAGCACCTGTAAGGCTCATAATAACAAGGTTCTGACTTGAACTGACTTAAAATTCCTCACATTCAAGTTATCTCACATTCATTTTCTAGCACTGTGGTACTTTTCCGGCTCGTGTTTGGTTCTCTCATCCCAAGCTGGCTGCTATCTCAAATCTGCAAATAATTAACTTTCTCTGAATCTTATCTCCTAAATACAATAACATTAACATATACCAAGATTTCCCTACATTGTTCAACTTCAGAGAGAAAGATTAAGTGCGAAAGAAAAACATTTCCTCATTTCCATTCAGCTCTTTGATTTAATTACTGCTTTGCTGTAGTCCAACCCTCAGGAGAGCCTATGGATTAAGCATCATAATTAGGCAAACCCCACAAAAAAACCTGCTGCATCCACTTAGAATAGTCAGAGCCTAAGGTCAAAACTGCAGGGCTTAATTAAGCAATCAAATTGTGTCATGTCTCCTTTTTCTTATTGATTTGCATACTGTTTTCCTGTCTCAAAAACAACAACCCAATTCTATTCTCATATCTTCAAATTAAATTTGAATCGTTACCTGTATACATATTCTAAGAGATAGGTGGTTGTTGCTAGCCGTTAGCGTGTCTCGCCGAGAGAAACTGGGAAACACGCATCGTTTTATTATCTACGTTTCCTTTAGTGCTTTGAGGCCAATGTAGCCAGTTTGATTGTTTCTGAATTAAATGAGACAAAAAACGTTTTTAACAAGATAACAGGACGTGTATTGAACATTCACAATGCAAATGAATCCAGGAAGAAGGCACAAAACACTGTATGTTGGCTTTTGTTGGTTTGCTTTTCCATTACATAAAACTATGCTTTTGCTCATTTATTTCTGTATGTATAATTCTAATGTAGCAAATAGTGCAATTTATTATTATTATGAGCCAAGGGCAAGGTTTGGTCTCAACATTGGGAGGGACGCAACAACCCCATCTGCAAACTATTTTTCACAACCTATAATTCAGTGATTTAGCAAAGTTAATATCCTCGAAAATAACAGGCTAAATAACAACAACATACAGATGTGTGTCCCAATGGCATTTTTCTCTGGCAGAAACGGGCTGACAGGGCAAAGGGATGAAGTGTTTGTGGGGTGAGAGAGAAAAATCTTTTATGAACACACTCATTTGCTTTTGAAGAGCAGTTTAGATGTTGAGAGAACATGATCAACATCATTAAAATTCATAGGTGTATGAATGCTGCATGCTGGAAAGCATACTCATTGTGCGAGTGCTCGATACTGATGTTTTCAACTGTCCCTGCTTTTACAGATTGCACCTGTCATGTTTCTGCAAATAAGATGACCTACTGAATATCTACGGGGTATAAATGCTACATCCTGTCATGCCAGGGTTGGAAAAAAAATGTTTTTAAAAAGCCAGCCCCTCACAAGACTTTCCAATGGCGAGTCTGCACCTGTCTCACTTCAAATCTACAGATGACCAAGGTTTTCGAAGCTAGTTAATGGTGGTAGTTCATATTTCAAATATTAAATGTTATGATGTGCGCCTTTAAGCCCCTTCTCTTTCAGCCAACCAAATGCTATAGCATGCCTAAATTGGTGTTCTGGAGTTAATGCCAGGAGTGCAGTCAAATCTTGGTAGGGTCAGTTCTGTCATCCCAAAATATTGTTAGGGTCAGCCAAACCCAGCAGAGCACTCGTCACTGGTGGTGAAGAGAGGTCACTGGGCTGTAGGGCTAGGCTCTCTGAGGTAGTTGCAAGGCCAGATTTGTGAGGGCATGGAGTCATCAGGAGTGTGACAATCGCTTCTAAGTTTGTGTAGAGGCAGGAGAGATTATCATGCGTACAGCACATGCTAGGCTTGGCTGACTGTACCAAGCGCTGTTACCTAGAACCTCAGAGTAGTGGATCTTCCCACCAGGCATACTAGGTAGGTGCACCCAGTGAGTTATAACAGGCTCTCCCCCACTGGGTCTAATTTCCAGGTGCAGATGGAATCTGTCCTCTTTGCCCTACTGACGCATCCTACAGCATAAAAGCCACCGAAAAAACATTAAAAAAAATGAAACCTGCAGTGCAGAGTGTGAAAATGAAGAAGGTGACAAAGTGTGGTTCTCAGCAAGTACCCTATTTGTTCTGCTGCATTTCAATCACAATGCTCTGCAGGAGACCAAACTGTACTGTCAATTAAATATTCTGTAATCCAGGACATCATGTGGATGTTCACCTGCCTCAATTTGAGCCTCACACGGAGGGGCCGGATGTCCATGAATGTAGTGCAATCAAAGAGCAAGAGTGCTATCATACAACCACCTCTGGGTGGGAATACGCCTTTTAAGCTAGTACGTGATGAAATAGTCCAGAACCATCATGGTACACTGGCAAAAACAATAAAAATGACATTTGAAAATAACAATGTCTTATTATGTTATGTTAGTCTGTGCACTCTCCCGACTCTCAAATAGTCCAATTACAGTGCTGAAGACTGAGTGACAAATTCACCTAATAAACTTTATTGTCGTCATTGACGTCTTTGATGTATCTGTATTTGTGAGGTTGTAAATTGTTTCATTTCTCTTTGAAGCATTTTTTTTCACTTGTTCCCACGTAACTTGTACACTCTTATCATGAAATAGTGGACTCCTGTGTTGTCTAACCTGCCTTTCCCAGCGCACAGCACAGAAGGATAGCAGCAATCAAACACACCATGTCGGTGTGGTTCTCTCAGAAGAACTATTTGATTGCACACTGAAGCTGGACTTCATTGAGGCTAAAATAGCTATGACTGAATGACTCTTCTTGACAATTATTTTTGATGAGAAAACCACAATCACTGGTGCATGACTACTTCTTAATAAGAAGGTTGTTTCACTAAAAGATGATAAAAGGTATATTACGCAAATCACCAAACCATTCATTTTAGGCGCTGAAGGAACACTTTGTCAGTTTATGTTCTACTCTGTTGTAATTTGCATTCAGTGCTGCAGATATTTCCATATCTATATAAACACAGATTACACAATACAAAATTGCCTCCTTATCTGAATCAAAGTTATAAGGACAGAGATTGTCCTGTTCATTTGTGATATAAGGCCTTATAAATAAAATTGACCTGACTTAGGTAGTTGCTTGTCATTTCTTCCATTCTTAACTGCTACTGTGTATGAAATTGGTTATTCTACCCGTGATGAAGAATCTCACAGAATATGAATCCCTGTCACAAACACACTGTACGCCACATGTAAACACACTGAAATTGCAATTTGTAAAAGCATGCCAAAATTTCCTCCCCAAGAGGACTCCCTCTGGAGTGTCCTATTTTGTTTTGAGATTGTTGTGTGTTTGCAGCTGTGTGTATTTGAGCATTTATGCGCGTGATATTAAGTGGAAAGAGGGAAAAACCTTGGAAAGGTCCAACCATGTATTCTGTGTTATTATATGTCACCTCTGAACAGATTTGTCTCATTCCCTCTTTGACGTCATCTCTCCCTGCTCCCTTTCACACGGACACCATGGCATCTGTGAAGAAATACATTTCATCCTTCCTTCCTCTTATCTTCAAGAGTATTATATTGTCTCATCAAAGCCGGCCCTTCAGTCAAATTCACCGATGACTTATCATGTGAGCCCTCCAAGGTGCTGGATTCTATTTCTGGCTCTTCCTGTGAAGTTGACATTGATTAATCAGAACCTGACATGAGGCTTTAGAAATACATGGGACTTTTTCGATGAAACAGCAGGCACACAGGATGTCATGTGACACCCTTAAATCAAATAAGTCTGCATTGATTCATTTATGGACATATACATGTTATATGTGTATACACACATACATTCTCATTGCTTACTTTACATTACACAGGAAATACCACATGGATGTGAGGATTAATAATAGAAATAGCCTATGTTGTATTTGCTCATCAGGTACAAGTTAATGTATATCGACATTATACAACACGGGGTTGAATAAGAAAATGGAACATCATAAACTCCTTCATGCTACATAAATTACAGAACATATATACAGTTATCTGTGTATGAATATACATAAACACAGTGCATCTTTTGAATTTGAGTCATAGTAATTGTAAACAACAGCAAAATGATGGTGATAATAATGTGGTCAGCGTTTTCGCATCAAAAGTCAGGGAAACAGCTGGCTGCCCACTTTGTGAGCACCAAGCATCAATGTTATGTTATTAAAAACTGAGTCCACCTCTCCTTGTCCCGCCATAGTCTGGTGCTCAGAACACAGTCCACCTGTCGAGTGCAACAGCTTGATCCGAGATGTTGTGGTGGAGACCGGTCTCTAGACTATGGGCACAACAATCTTTGATTACATGTTGTTTGGCCAGCCTGAGTCCCGTTTGTCCATAGATAGTGGGGGATAAAACTTAAGTGCTACTGGTGTAACATTTGTATTCTATTCACACTACAGACAGTCTCAGTGGACAAGAGGTCATTACAATGCTTGGAAAGGAGCTTCAATCAATTCAAACTATAATTAGACATTAACAAAAGGGATTTTACAAGCTGATGTGTGTACTGGCAGGAGGGTAAGGAGTTACTAATTGGTGTTGGTGACTTTTTATCTTCACTAGGCGCTGACCAAGGTCTGAATCTTTCATACAGCTCTTTACTGGAAGAATGTCTGATGAAATGTATTTTGTTTGCACAACATGCACAACTATGTGGGTAAAAATGGAAATCTCCACTGGACAACAGTTGGATAGTTTGAGAGCGTCATGAGGCCTTGTTAGTTCTACTTGAGGTGTGCTTTTTAACCTCAGGGTCCCTACAAAATTGGTGTGCAATAATCTGGAAAGTAATGACACCAAATATGAAGGCCCTGGTAGGATTCCATTGTCCAGATGATGTCCTGCTGCCTGATCCTGCACTCAATAAGTGGATGTATGGGTGTAGGGTGTCTCACTCAAAGGCTCAGGTTCATAGCTGTAGCTCCCAGTGTAGGTGGTTACCTCCACTTCTATCATGAATCTAGGAATAAATTATGTAAATGTGCGACATGGTGATGTAGTGTGATGTAAGTCTTGGATTCAAGGGAGGGACCACTGACATGGCATTCAAGACACTTCAGGAGCAGTGAAGTAAAAGTCCTGCATGAAAGTATTACCAACAAAATCATACCTGAAATATCCATGGTAAAAGTACACAATCTGTAGAAGACTGTTTAATTAAGGAGCCCCCACGGTTCCGAAAGACATTTCAAGACATCAGCTCCCTTGTTGGTCATTTTGAGGGCATAGTTACAACTCACATATGTTTTGCATGTAAAATTATTTTTTTTGTAGCAGGGGGTGCTCTGTGCCCCTATCCTGTGTGTTGTCAGGTTTACACAACAAAAACACATTGGCCGAGCTTGGTAAAGATTGTGTTTTTGATTATACAGTATGTTAATAACGCTGTTGAATGCTTAAACAGAACATAAGAAATGTTTATAGCCTTTTTATTATGCTTTAATTGCTATGAGTGGATATTGTATTGCAAGAGCCCTTACATATTGATTAAAGAAGTAATCCTGGTGGCAACAGTTGTCTTGTTAAATGTATTTGTGTCTTTTAATTAGTAGCATATTATGATATATTTTTTTCCTGGTGTAAAGGCACCTGTAATACTGTGGTTTCATCGCAACATGACAGCTTTTAGGCAGCTTGATAACCCAGCGGGCAACATACAGTAAATTATCCACAAAGTGATAAATGTTTCCATTTTCAGCTGAAATTATTCCCTGCTGTATGTCTCCAGTCGTGTGAAAATTACATCCTGATAAATGCACACCAGCGGTTTCTAAAGGAGATCAGTATGCAGTCACAGTGTTACAGAATGCATGCAATACAATATAACATATAGATATTAACATTATTATATATATATATATAACATTTAGTCTACCCAATAATATTATGTTCTCTGGCTTCAGTCTCCTCTGCATTGCTGTGATCTCATCTTCCAAAATCTTAGATTTTCCCTTTGGGTCCATCTCCATATCTGAATAAACCCCTCATTTCTGCTGGCCTTTTGTAAAGGGGGAAATAGCAAGGCCGGTGCCATCACTGGAAGTTGATTTGAGATTTATAGGTCACAGGCGAGTAAGTTACAAATGGGATTCTCAGAACCTGCTTAAACAAGGTGTTTTATGCTCAGTATCTTTTATGAATTGAACTGAATCACGCCGTTGGCAATGATCTTCAGAGAAGTTTCGAGTATAAATCTGAGAACATTTTTATAAATGAGGTCGAAGGCCTTTAAAGCACAAGTGTAAATCAGACTGGAAGCCACAAAATGCAAAGACAGCGATGTATTTACTGCTTTAAGGCACTTCTATTCAATAAGGCACATTGGGTGCAAAAAACAAAGACAAAAAGTTCCAGACGTATTCAGAGATTTTTATTTCTCTTTTTCTACTGTAATGCTGCCTGAGGAAGAGCAGTGAGCCCATACAGCACAGCCATATGATTTATTGTTCTATAAGTAATATCCAATGAAATATTTAGAATCTTCACAGATATCCATTTACAGGGATTTTATTTCCAGTTTTACGTGTAGCAGCCTTAAGCTGGTGAGAACTGGGATACTTTTGTAGGCCCACAGCTGAGGACTAAATCACTGTGCAGCACAATCGTGTATCCTAACAGCTCAAAACTAATATAAAAAGCTGCATTAGGCTGCATTATGTTTCTTTTAATAATACATTATAAATTGTCAGACCAAAATATGATCTTATAACCACTCATAGCCTCCTTAAGGATGCTTTGACTGAACGGTTCTTGAATGTGTTTGCATTAGCAAGGCAACTGTAGGGAAAATTAGGTCTATCTCCGGATGCATGTGACTGATTTTAATTAACTTAAGGTATGAGTTGGTCTATTCCCTCAAGTACCCCATCTATGTGGCATAAAGCTCCTTTTTATTTTGGTGTAGAAAAGTATGGGGTCTGTTTTTTTTTATCTTCTGGAAATGTGGTAGCTGAATGTGCTGCAGCAAACTGCCACCCATTTAAATTTCCACTACAAGTAGCACAAAAGGCGGCGTATCATGATCACGTTTGGCCTTTTTCGTGTCTGCCTGGAGTAAAAATTGGCTTAAAGGTGCACAATTTGAATCAGAACAGAATGATCTTCACTGACTCCTGTTCATGCCTAAACAAACTAAATAAACAAACTTCTTTTGTTTGACTAAACAAAGCCGACCTTAAAGGACAACACAATTTCATACTGTTTAACTCAGCTCATATTTGGCAGACCCTGCCACTTTAATAGCTTCAGAGAGGGCTCTGGAGAGCTTATTTTACTCTGAGGACAGTTCGTTTATTCAGTGATGGAAAAAAGAATTTGTGTTACCTTTGAAATATTCAAACTCTGAGTTTGAATTTCTTCTCCAAAACTACATAGTGCCGCTTTAACAGCTTAACGCATGCCATTAAATCTCCCCATCAAGGTGCCACAACTCGCCTCCTTCACTTCGCAGCGTGTCCTCTCTACAGGAAGGCAGCCACTCCAGGAAACAAAGGTTTGAGACTCGGCCCGGTGACCGAGGGTTTGGGGCGTCGACCAAACCTCCCTCAGACCAATGGGAGCTCACGGTGAAACTTTGTAAACAAGTCTCACACGCTGTCAAACAGCTAGTCCGCAGTGTTTACTACGACGAGGAGCGACGGTGCTGCTGCCAGGTGACCCAAAATCGCCGAAACAGGTGAGACAGATTTGCGTTTGTTATGTGTGTGCTCGTGTATGTGTGTTTGTGTGTGTGTGTGTACACATAAGTGTGTGCGCGCGCGCGCCGAGCGTTCGTTGTACGCCGTAGGTGTCCTCGTGACCCGTAGTAGTAGTAGTAGTAGTACTGGCGATGCTGGTGCAAAACAGCTGTCATGTAAGAGGAAAGACTGAAGAAGGGATTTGTGGAAAACGGATGAAAAACAGTAACGGTAGCCTACGTGATAGAGATAGAGGATGTCACGGTGTACCGAATGACGTCAATGGTGTACCGTAAAAAAAACGTCAAAGTCCAGCTGAGAAGAAGTCCGTGTGTCACTGCCCGGTCCGCTCACAGTTCGGCTCTGACACCGCTGGAGGAATCTGCAGCCTGTAGTACAGCAGACGTTCTCGACGCAATTCAAACTGTGGGTCAGCAGGAGAGGCTTTAATCAGTAGGAGAGACTTTAAAGGGGCACTATCATGCAGAAGAAATTCAAACTCGGACTTTTTAGTAATTACAATATTAGTGGGGTAGTAATACTGTAACTGAGTAAGCAAGCTGTTTTACAGAGAAAAATAAGGTCCCCTGAACACTGTCTGAAGCTAGAGAGGTGGCAGCGTCCGCCAACTATAAACAAAGCAGTATGAAACTGTGTTGTCCTTTAAGATCAGTTTGTTATTCAGTTGATTCTGTCAGGAAAAAGAGGAGAGTTCATTTAGTTAGTTTGTTTGGACACAACCGATAAATAAATGGACATCTTTTGCATCTGATTAAGATTTCTGCCCCAAAATTGCACTTTTTAAAAATGCGCCCGAAAATAAACTAAATCTCATAACCTTCACCGATGTAAAATGAAAGCTAAAAGCTATGTTTTAGGTACAAAAAATGACAAAGAGAGTTTGTTTAATTATGACATAAAAAAAAAAAAATCTGTGACAATCTTCTGACGATCGTCTTTCTCTTCTTTCCCAAAACTACATAGTGCACCTTTAAAGGTTAGTGATGTTTCCTTTAACAGTCTAGCCAGTGAGATTCTATGTTTATGTGCTATGCCCCGAGGACTAGTCGGTTAAATCGTAACAAGGTTGTTTTTTCTGGGTAAATTTAACGATCAGGTTAATGATTAATGAGTTAATTGAAAGTCAAATTTGAAGCATTTGCCTGCTGACTGAGACATGACCCATGAATAGGCAGCAACTCAGCCGCAGTGGTGGTAAGTGACGACATGGAGAGCGCCTCTGCCTGCTTTAAGTGTGAGACAAGGAAATGTGACAATCCATCAACTTAGCAGGTGTACACTTAAAGGAGAAGTGTTCATGTTATAGTCTTTCATTATGTTTTAAAAGCTCCTTATGATGTCACATAAGCTTTTTACTGACAGCTATTTCTTCACGTTCAGAAGTAGGCTACATCGCCTGGTATTCTCTCTCACTTTCACTCTCTCTCACCCACTCACAGACTATATGTTTCTGTTTCGCCTAAGTGAGCCAATCCTGCTCTCGTCTCTGAGCTCCAGTGGTGCTGAAAGTGAACTGTGCTGTAGAAGAGCCATATTTTGTCGCCTGCTGTTTTACTGTTAGTCTGAACAGCCTGCTATAGGCTACACAAGTCTCCACTCTGAGCGGATGTGGGCACAACTTTCGTTGTGGAACGTCAACATCTGCACGCTCTGTGTTCCCTCAGCACGCCCACCTCAGCTGAAGGAGGGGCTGAGGAAGAAGGGGGAGGGAAAAGCTTCCTGTCAGAGAAGGCTGAGAAACAGAATCGGCTGAAGTTTTGGCCCAGAGTCATGGTGGTGGTGGTGGTGGTGGTGGGAGGGGGAGGGGGGCTTGCTCTGGGTATATGCAATGATGACTCTCTTCTCTGTAACTTCCCTGGAAATGTGACACATTTCTTTTACGTACATTTGTGGTTTTGCAGTTTATTTTGTCTTAATCGTACCGTTGTCTTTGCTACTGGGTATCTGTTTTGAAGAAGTGTATCTCTGCTGCTGCAGTCGCTGTTCTGTCACTTTTTCGACAAACAGCTTTCAGTAAAAGCTTAACAGGGACTGCCTATTCATCTCCAAAAGTCTTTGGACCGTGAAACTCTTGGTGGTATTTTTTGGCTGTGTCACTGGTAGCTTCTGGCTTCTTGATATTGTTTTGGTTGTAAAAAGACACTGGCAAAGAAGTTAAAATGTAAACTGTGTGCGTCAGCTCCAATGACACTTAGCCCATATTGAATAAATCACTCCAAAGACAGAAAGTGTGGGAAGGAAGGATCACTCGATATTTGTTCAGATAAGCAACTCAGTGCAGAAAAGACAAACAGATAAAGAGAGGGAAAGCCCCTTGAGCCTGTCGCTGTGGTATCCATGATTTCACCCAGTTAGTGATGTTTCTCCATATTTTTCTCCTCTGCTTCTTCGTCAGTGCCATATTAAACTTTTTATCACACATATTCTCCATTAGGAGCAGCTATATTAGCGAGAGTGGTGTCAAAAATTCTGCGTAATCGTAACAGCGGTTACAGGTATTTCCTTTCATGCGGGCAGAACATATGAGCTTGTTGGCTGTCAGTTTTAGTCTTTGCGCTATGTTTGAGTGCAGTTTTTCGGCCATGATAGGGAGACAGGAGGCGACGCAACATTCAGCCTTTGTCGCAGATATTTTTTTGACATCATTTTGGTGTGTAGGGGCCTTTAAGCCTGGGTCTTAAACAGTGGGTCCGTGACCCATAGGGGGTCCATAGTTCCAGCATGAAGGGGCCAGTTTAAAAAAACAGAACACATGTATTCACATAAATCCAACATCATTCTTTTTAACAAAGATTCATTAGTAAAACAAAATTTAATTTACACAACTCTGAAGCCAGTCTAGCCATGACCCTTTGTGCAATCCAACTCAGTAATCAGAAACTGATGCTTTGGGTTCTCCAATTTATGAAATATGGATGCTTTGGGATTGTAGGTGTGGTCGACAGCTATCTCAAAGCGAGTTGGGACTGAGACTCAAAGATCTCTAAAGATATTGGCCTGCTATCTGTATCTTGTATAACAAAGTTATAGAGCAAGAAACTCTGGCCACCTCAGAAAAAACCTGAGAAATGTCAGAGATTGAGGCTAACAGCTTAAGCTAATGCAAAAATGTTGGTTCAAAACATTCAAAAATGTAACTAAAGTCATGAAGAGAATGTGATGAAATAACTATTTTGAGGTTAGGTCAAGAGATATGTACTGAAGTTAGCATGCTAACCAGCTAGCCCAGGGCCTAAAAACCTCTTTCTCCCAGCGGTCCAAAGCTTCTCTGTTAGCAGTGTGAACAACAGCACTAGTCCCTCGTAGTCCCACTAGTTGCTTGGCTAACTAAGCTAACATTAGCTACAGCTATTAACCATTTCTGTCTATATGCTGAACATTGGTGTGTGTTTTTCAACTACTAAATGTGGTGACAAGATGGATCTCATGATATCAAGTCCAAAATAAGGCAAACATGCAGCACTGAAATAAGATTAATATGTTGGATGAGTGCACTTTTGCGGTTACCTGACAAAAGCCAGCCCACATTTCTAACTTTGCTTGGTTTGGCCTGGCAAAACTCAACAATCATCTTATATTATGACTGGAAGAAGTTTCCTGGAAACACAGTGAAATCAATTCTAAACTATCAAGTCAAATCTGTTATTGAATTACCTTGAGGTGGGACAGGCCCTGCCGTTTCTAACTATTTTAAGTTGTATCACTTAGTTTCACTACTTTGGGAGTTTTTAAGAGACAACAAGTCGTCTTTTAAAAACTCCCAATGCGTCACTGATTGGTCCAACGCACCTCTGACGGACTGAAAGGTGCCTCAGCGGATGTTGATTCCCGTAACAGCTGAGTGAGCAAGATGAGGTGCGGTCACTTTCACATGGTTTTCAGATAATTATATTTTATATCATGCACGTTTATTTCCTGTGAATTTTGTATCGCTGTTGGAATTTGCCATAACATCAAAAGCTCCTGCGTGTCAGTAATCACAAGAAATGATCTTGCGATGAGATGAGTTTGTTTTCACGTCTAGCTGCTCTCACAGAAACCCGAGACGCTGTCTTACATGAAACACACTGACGTCATCACTTCCTGTCATACAATCTAAACACAAACATAAAGACCGCAGTGGTTCTGGTACTCTGGCGGTTTGAGAGCTTTAAATGTACATTGCAGTGGTGCTGAGACACTGAGGAGAGGCTGTAGTTTTGAGGGGAATGAGTATCCCTCTGTGCTGTTCAAACACGGCCAGGCAGGGAGAAACGGCTGCGCATATGGAGGGAAAAAAGCAGAACAGTGTTTATTCATGCATTTACTAAGTGTCAGAAGAGTTACATTCGTACTGGGGATAAAGAGTGTGTCACCCTGTAGCCACATCCTAAGTACAAAGGATGACACATTGTTTTTCAAGTGAAAACGTTTTAGCAGTTAAAATGATAAGCATCAGTTGTTGTATAAGTGTTACGTTGATGTGACGTATGATTCTGTGTTCAGAATGTACCTTGTGGGTAGACATGGCAGCTCTTGTCATCATATCACATACCGGTATGCATCTTTAAACATGACAGGATTCAGTATCTTGTGAGACTTTTGTTTTTAACCCCAAAATCATCAAAACGGAAATTTGTCAAACTAAAATCTCTAACAGTTAATAACCATAAAAGGTAATTTCCTTGTATTTGTATGTGTAAATAACCGTAAATAAAGATTAAAAGGGACACTATGTAGTTTTGGAGAAGACAATCAAACTCAAACAATGTCTGAATCTAGAGAGGTGGCAGGGTCTGCCAAATATAGTCAGTTTCAGTTTGTTAATTTTGTTTTGTTTGGGCATTAAAAAAAATCAGTCAATAAAGACTAAATTTGTCTTTTGATTAAAATGTGTTTTCCCATGTGCACCTTTAAAAGCCCAAAAAAGAAACAAAATCTCATGTGAAATGAAAGTAAAATAAAAATGACTGTTTTTTACAGCACAGTTATTTTACATTGTTTTCCTGGTGCCCCTTGTTGCAAGAATATTAACACGTTTTTTGCGATATTATCATTATTTTTTTCCCAGTATATTGGGTTTATAAGATACAAATGATACTGAAAGTGGTGAACAAACATGTGTCATGTGTCTGTGAACTTAGAGACCAGGTTAAAACATTGAGGAGCCTCTCAATGGATGTTCTGCAGTGCAGCAGTAGCAGCAGCAGCAGCAGCAGCAGCAGGAGGAGGAGGCAGAGCAGTGTCTGATTGTATGTACTTATGTGTCTACTATAGAATTGGACCAGAATCAACTATGAGATGTTGCAGCTGCTCTGCCTAAAGAACATCCAGGCTTGGCCATGCTCATTATGGTGGTTTACATACGGCAAGAATGCAGTTACATGGGTTATACATTAATATACTCATGTCATATAAGCTGTCTGTGTGTTTCTTTTGAAGCCAAGCATTGTTTTTCTGCTGCTGCCCAGAAAGCAGAACCTTTATCTATCACTCCTTTTCAGGAGAATTCCAAGAGAGCTAACAGTTTGTTGTCTCCATAAGTCTATTATGTAGCACAGTTTCTTCTATATATTTTCATGTGCTGTGTTTTTTTACTCTAATTCAAGGCTTTGCATTATTAAAAGCAGCGCAATGTGTGCATTTGCCTGCTCGCTGAGGCTTGTCATGAGATGTTTTTTGCAGTGATCACTGAGGGTAGAAACACAACTTTTGTTTGCGGAAAGGCTTTTTTTCTTTTTGGTAGCCTGTACAGTAAGTCAGACATAACAGCTGTTTTGCGGCCAGCTTTGTTTTCATGCTTGATAGGCGTGTCCGCTGCTGACATTGCAATGCAGTGGCATCGAAAATTCCCCTGTGTACCTACGTCAACACATTTCCCAAAGGTACACTCAGACATGTTATGTCACCAAGTCTGCCAGATGGGCATTACATTTGAAGGTTAGACTGAGCCACTTCTCTGAAAGAGATTGTGTATTTGAACTTATCTTTACATCACGTCTTAGAAACCTGTTTGTGGGAGAAAGCTCCACCTGTTTCCAAAACACTTTTATAAACAAGTGTTGTTAGTATTATATTAAAATAAGAAGATTTTCCTTGGTGTTCCATTTGTTGTTCAAAAAATAGGATGTTCAGACTAGATGACTGACTAATATTCTGTGGTGTGGGTAGTGCATCATAATTTCATAAATTAGTACTGTGAAGCTTCTGCTTTACTTTTTCAAATACTGTTTGTTGGAACTGATTCTAGGTCCAATAACAATGTTTGACTCATTCATGCAGGTGATTTTCAAGCAGGACTGGAACATTGATGTTATTTCACTGCAGAAGAAGGAGTATAAGACTAAGTTTTCCCCTTGGGCTCTTTCGGTTTTGATTCTGGTGTTTTCAGTTGTTTCCTCGCTCCGTCTGAGACAGTGTAATTAATGTGGCAGTGGCTTCTATTCAGGGTGTCGTCCATAGATGGTAAAACTCTGACCTCTAGTGTTCAGGAGAGGTTGTGCAAAATGAGTCATCCCATCACCATCCAGTGTGATTGAATATTTAAACAGAGCAGAAATCTCTTTAGGTGAATATGTAATGTTAATTTAGGTACACCTAGTAGATGTTTATCTGTCTGGATTTCAAAACAACAATGCATAAGCACACTGACTTTCAAAAGTATGTTCATTTATAATTTCCACATGTAATGGTTGGTTTTAAAGATCTTCTACTGCATTCTGGCTAATTCTGTTGGATTCTTTTTTTCATCCAACTTTATATAGCTATCAAAGAAATAACACTAATAACAAACATTTCAATTGGATTTTTTTAAATTGATATCAATGATTGGTATTCATTGATATCAATTTTAAAAAATCCAATTGAAATGCTTGTGTGAAGAATTATCATTGGCACTTACATGCACATCATCCCTGCTAAGAATCATTGGTGTTGCCCTTTAATACTGAAAGCACGCACACACACACAGACACACACACACACACACACACACACACACACACACACACACACAGCGCTTATGTTCTCATACATCACCACTAGAGAGCAGAAAAGTCATGTTGATGAAATCCAAAAGTGAGGGGTTTAAAGGTACACTCAGTGAGAAACATGACCTCACTGTGACATGGGTATAGCATGTGATGAGGACATCTGTCGGCTTCAGTTAAAGGGCTTAACAAAATAAAGTTTGTGTTTTTCATTGTTGTTGGGCAAACTAATGCCGATACAGTGGGATACCTCAGTCTCTGTATCGATACACAAATATTTTTTTCCCAACCTTGCTTTGATGAGATGAATGCTCATATTACAGATCAGATCGGAATATGTAATATTTGTAATGTAGGTTCAAATATCAAATGCATAAAATCTAACAAGCAGCCAATGAAGAAGTTTTATACACACACATATATATGTATATATATATATGTTTTGGTTATTTATCCTAAACAATGTAAAATCCTACGACATGTATAATTGTATTTAAAACTCCTGTTGGTAAGATACTTTGGGTTTCCCAACTTGTCAAATACTGATGCTTTGGGATTGTAGCTCGAGTCGTCAGTGGGCTGCATACCTCCACACAGGCCCAACAGTATGCCTTTTTATTCAATCATAGATACCAGCCACCTGTATACATCTGATTTCTTTCTCATCAAGATTCATGAATAAGTCCCTGAGAAATTAACAAAAATGGCGAAATGCCTTAATTTATTTATTTGGATCCGCACCTGAAGTTAATGGCGTTAATGGCAGACCCCCATCCTCCATCTAAGTTTTGTGGATCTTTGTTTAATAGTTTTTTGTGTAATCCTGCTGAGAAACCAACCAACCACCAAACAAACTGACACTGGTGACAACCTCCTTGGATGGTGTTATCATCTAATTAAAGCTTTATAAATCTGATGAAGTATGTGATGTGTACTGTGGCCACAATTTGGTTAGTAAGAAAAACGTATTGAGGCTTGATATCCAGCCCTAATCAGCTCCTACAGATCAATAATCAAGGCTGTTAAATTAGTCTTGTGCCTGTCAGTGGATTGCTAGGCGACATTTCTGTCACAGCATAGATTTAATGGCAGAGTTATCAAACGATGAAATGTTTGAAGTGTAATGAATATGAACAACCAGTCAGCGAAAGAAGGTGAATGTGCAGAAACAAGGATCCAAGAAAAGTCAGACATTTGAAATGCAGCAGCCAGCTAACGCAGTCTTGACTGTCTAGCATCAGCAATAGGAAGCAGACATATAGGGGATGTGAGAGGGTGCAGCTAAGGGCAGAATAAGCACTAACGAACCGACCGCCCTGCTCAGGCCTGTTTCTCTTTGAAGTCGAGCTACGTGGCCTTCTGCGGGCCCCTGTGACCCCTGAAGTCTGACCTCTACTTAGAAGTTTACACTGGAAGCAAAACCAATCGGCGAGAGGATGGATGTGGATTAGATGGGAATGTAGCATGCGTGGGTTTGCGTGCTTGTATGTACATGCACACACCATTGCGTGTGTGTTCGTAAGAGCGGCAGAAAGCACAGCAGCCAGAGAGGGAGAAACGAACACTGATAAAAAAAAAAGGTAAAAGAGACCAATTAGAGACAGAGAGCCCTTTTCAGAATGAGCGTGGACTGTAGGAAGGATGTAGTGCTTTGAAACTCCAAACATATCTCAGAGTGAAACCCCACGGTGAAAAGAACTGAGCCATATTGTCGCCTGGTGTTATTCCTTCATTTTGTGCTCTGAATCTCCTTGTGTAATGTGGCGGATGGCTCAGGATGCTTGGGAGTCACTCGGAGGTTAGTGGCTGCTCGCGTGTGAATGTTTTTGTGGTGTAGTTTAATTGAAAGTAAACCTTCCTTGATGAGGAGTTTCCAGTGAAAGGTGAGCTTTGTGTAGTCCTGGCAACATCGAGGATGAACGCTCGACTGAATCGTCTCATGACGCGTCTTTTGGTGTGTAGAAGATAATGGAGCTTGTGTTCAAGGGAGATAAAAAAAAAGTTATGAATGAATATGCAGCCGCGTGGGGAGCTCTGCTCTTGGGCTCGTATGCATCCTTGTATCCTCAATTAGCTTCCAGCATCAGATTTGCGGCTCAGTGGTGCACACACAAGCTTATATACATACAGTACAGCGCACACCCACGCCCCTCTCTGAAGCGGTTGCACAAAAACATATACTCTCATCACTACACTGCACATGCACAGAGGTTCCAGTGTGTGGGATTACAGGAGGAGAAACAATCTGAGTGCCCCAGCTAACTGTGTTTATCCAGGCTGGCGGAGGAGGCCTCTCACTGGGCCGCCTCAGTCCACCTCCGAGCCCCTGCTGGCTCCAGCCTCTGTTGATCCAGACATTGTGGACTATTTTCAACCCCGGGGCCATGCTGTAAGCTGTGTTCAGTTTGCCGGATTTATACTTTTTTTTTGTCCATCAAAGTGAAAATCAGAATTGAATTGCAGCACATGTACACATTTCACATGGTTAATTGGTGTTGACACAGGGAGTTACATTATAGTGCAGCCAGTGCATTGTGTCTACCTGAGTGGTTGCAGACTGAGTACACAGAAGTGTGGAGAAATTTTAAATACCAGGATTGGCAGATATCCCCAGCTGTGTTTGTGGTGACAAAAATACAACCTCAAGAAACATAAAGAAGTGTAAAGTTCGACCATGTCTGTGGTTTACAGAGACGTACATTGCCAACATTTATTCTGCCTTTCGGGTTGTGCATGCATAAGGCTGCAACTAAGGATTATTTTCATTGCTGATAAGACTGCTGATTATTTTCTCAATTAATTAATCAGTTGTTTGATCCATAAAATGTCTGAAAATGCTAAGAAATGTCAATCAGTATTTCCCAAAGCCCAATATAACGTCCTCAAATGCCAGAACCCAAATATGTTTAATGTACTGTCTAAGAGGAGAAAAGGAAGCAGAGAATTTTGACTTTTTGTTAAATCAATCAAACAATTAAGCAATTATCAAAATAGTTGGAGATCAATGTGATAGTTGAAAACCAATCAAGTAATGGTTGTACCTTCATGTGCATTTATTTATTATGCGCGGGTGTAAGTGTGAACCTTCTCTGACACCTCCGGGTATTGAAGAAATAGCTCTTTTTCCTCTGGGGTAATTGGTCTTTCCTCCTCTGATATGTCACATTGTGATAAATGGCCTAATTTGTCTAGGCATGTGGCAATAACCTGCTTAATTAGAACAAATAAATCCAGCAGATTGGCTAAAGGTCAACACTGAAGTTAGCTGGCATATCAAGTCAATCTGCCTGATTGACTGTACAGCTCTGCCGTTCTTTTTGCCTGCTGTGTCTCGAATGAATCTCAATACATCCGCTCTGTGTGTGAGAGCTGGTTAGTGGATGTGTTCACAAAGAAATACTGTAAAAATAGACTTCCCAATCAAAGGTGTGTGTGTGTGCCTGGGTCTGCATGTGTGAAACCACAGGTGAGACAGTATTATTGTTTATTCTTCTTCCCACACTTCACCGCTCATCAGGCTGTCTCTGAACACTCCCCAATTGACTTCTGCTCTCCTGTGTCTCCCCAGAACAGCTATAAGCTGTTGTAACCTGTCATTTTCATAATTTCATTGTTTTCTCTTTCATGTGAAGAATGCAATACAGCATCAGTATTTAATGCAGTAGTAGTAAGGAGTAAGGCACCCTGTACTGAATAATTATTGATTATCATGTCCAGTCACATCTGATAATAACCGGAGATGTGTTCGAAGTAACCTGTTCATTTATCACGTGCTGAGATGTTTAATGTCTTCCTTATAGATCGCTTTTTTTGCCGCTTTTTGAGTTTGATGTGATGAAAATCTGAGGATTATAACCTTCATGACAACTGCTTGTTGTATTTCCTTTTTTGTAGCCATAGTCATTTCTGCTGGTTGCAATAGCCTTTTACGCAAAGTAATAACCTGGATCTTGGGACATGGTAGCATCAGTTATAATATGTCCAGCAAGGTAAGACAAATACGAATTACACATTAGGTTGTATTCATAGCCAAAGTAAGTCAAACTTATTTAGATGAGGAAAAGGGCGAAACCATTTGCAATAACAGCGCACATAATAATTATGTACGCCTCCAAATTTACAAGCAGGCTTACTCACAATACGCACTGTTTTCATGTGCAATGAGAGGTTAATTCCAACATTATTGGTTTCCTCAGTTTCAGCTTTACCTGGAAGGAAAGTATTTTAGATAATCCGTCTCCAACTGTCAGCTTATTTACTACTTTGAAGAGCATTTGATTTGATTTGGACCTATTTTTAGTGATGTTGCCTTTTCCCGAGATTTCGTCATATAGTGCAGAAGTAAAACTTAATCTGTAAGTAGTTTTTCCTCCAACAAAAGTTCAATGATACCCTGTCCATTCCCACTCCGAACACATCAAATACGGCGGCCTGGTCAGTGGCCCCTCGTGTCTCAAAGCCCTGACACACCAAACTATCATGATTTACTAGCTGCGTCACCTCACGTCTCCTGCATCTTGGCCCACAAGCTAAAATTGAACAGGACGCAAAGACTACAGTCGACAGTTAACAAGCATGTACGTTCTGCGCCTGACTCTCTGTGGATACACAAACCATTGTTTTGATTAAGCAGCATTTTTTGACACATCTCTTGCTTATATAGCTGCTTCTAATCGAGAATGTAACTGACAAAAAGTTGCAAATAGTGAAGTGAAGAGACCGAGGAGAAAAAAAGGAGAAACGGGGGATGGGCAGGGTGGTTGGATGAATCATACACAGGACTTTCCCCTCAGAGACCAAGAATCAAGATCCATTAGTTTTCAAGATATATTACATGAATACTCTAATGTAGGTAAATTACGTGACATAAGTGAGGTGGCTGAATGCAGTTAATTTAACCCATTACATTAACTTTCCTAAACCTAACCATGTAGTTTTGATGCCTAAACCTAATCATTCTGCAACTGTGTCACAATGTAAATAAAGTCAAAAAGTCATGATATGGCATAACATGAAATGTATGTCAGCTAGCTTTGTGTTGAAAGTGTAATTGCTAACTTGAGTACGGCTGATGTACAAGTCTGGAGTGAAAAATGCATTCTGATCGCACCTTCTAACAGATAGTCCTATTACAAAATACAAAGGTCTGGGGCACTACAGTGACTGATCCACTGGCTGTTCTGCCCATCCGCTCCCAAATGACCCAGCACTTTGACCTGGCTGAGTTACTGTCGAAGCTTTGATTCTGCCGCCAGCTTCTCCTCCTGGCCATTAGGGACCATCAGGATGCCTCTCTCCATCTGAACCTCTTGTAAACAAAGCCTGCCGTCACGTCGGACCCTTCTCTCCACTCTCCAGTCTAAACACATGCAGTCCCTCTCATCTCATCCCCACACTCTCTCATGCTGCCCATAACCTGGCTCGATCCTGCATAATGCGATTGATCCTGCTGCACGCTAACGTGCACAGGCGCGTGCACCTTATTCTCCACTGTGGCTGGCTCGTGCTGACTTACAGTAACGCGCAATCCCAGCACCGTTTCCTGGAAAGTAGGGCAAAGGTCGGCAAATCTTTGTGTGACTCTAGCGTGCATCCTCGTGGGTTTAATTGTGTCTGTCTGTATTTACGTGAGGTCAGAGAGAGAGAAGAAGAAGAAGCAGGAGCATGTGCGAGGCGGAGGGCCCATCGGAGGGGTACCCCGATAGGCCCCAGAATTCTCCCAAGCAGCACCCAGCATAGAGGAACAACTATGGCCTTTGTTGGTCACCCCGTGGATCTCACACACAGTTAATATAGACTTTTCCCACTGACTCTGCCAAGAGTCTGAAGTCATTTAATGAAGTGGCGGCTGAGTTTAGAAGGGAGCCAGTGTGCTCGCTGCTCGCGCTGACAGAATGGAAAATGTCTGTGTTATGCAGCGAACAGCAAGTGACAAGAGGAGTGTGTTCTGATACTCACCTCTCTGGACACACACACACGCATGCAGACGCGTAAAACAAAGCTTAATGAAGAGGGACACCGTGATTAATCCAATGCATTTTATCTGGATGGTTTGGCTCATTCGTTCGGTGAGACAGTATTGTTTCAGACAGGTTTGTAATCAGCTGTGATTAGCTCTTACAAGACTAGAGTCCCCGACTGAAATCATTACGTTTCAAATATTAGGTGGCTTTTGGTCCCTGTTTTGTCTCCATGTGAATCTGGATGTGTCTCTATACATTAAGTGTGACTCTCTGGTAAAGAAAATTTCTCAAGGCCTAAATTTAAAATGTACTTAAAATGAGAAAGCCTAATTGTTCCACAAATTCTTTGCGGTTATCTCTTTGTTTGTGTCATTTATCAGAGCAAAACCTCACCTTTCATGTCCATTTTCACGGCTGTCTATTTATCCTCCTCTTCCATGAATGGACAGTATCTCTGTATGTATTTGGTCGCACTTCTATTCAAGTCCCTGTCTTTTCATCTATCTATGGCCAGATTGCAGCCTGTTTTGGTGTCCTATTGTGCAGCTGTCAGTTATTTTCAAAACACTCGAATGTCATTTGCCTCAGATTCCATCCCTTTCAATTCCCGCTTCTTTTCTATGGCTGGGCTAGCGTACATCTCATTGAGTGTGCATCAGCGGGCAGATTCATTCTTCTCTTCTTTAAGAAGCACATTTCTTTTTTTCATAGCAGCCATAAGCCTTCTTTTTAAATCCACGGACAATGTGTTTTTGTCCATCCTCCTCCGTCCCTTTCAGTGGAGAGTGCAGGGATTCTCTCTCTCTCTCTCTCTCTCTCTCTCTCTCTCTCTCTCTCTCTCTCTCGCTCTCTCTCTCTTTTTCTGGGGGCATCTGTGGGGACCCCTGAGCGTGGTGCTCCTCTTGAAGCTCAATTGTCTGTC